>BDDC01000070.1:38965-65081 GCA_001662425.1 Chlamydomonas sphaeroides | reverse complement strand
GAAGTGGGGTGTCGGGCCCCTCTGTCCATCATATCCCCGGCCCCCCCCTGGCCCCCCCCCCCCGGTCCCACCACAAGGAGTCTTGGGTCGTGCACAGCCAGCTCGTGAGACACACTCCCCCCTCCATCCTCCCTTGAGCCAGCGCACTCACCCTCCCAACATCGCACACCCCTCCCCCCTCCATCCTCCATGCCCCTCACTGTCCCCGCCCCTCCGGGTGGGCTTCCCTTCGTCCCGAGCTGGAGCATCAGGTTGCGGACGGCCAGCGCATGGCCCTGCCCATACACTCTATTTCGGCCCGCATGACGTAGTGAAGCACACACGCTCCCCCCTCCCCTGCCTCCCTCCTCTTCCATCCGCCCCTCCTCCCGCCGCACCTGGTGCCTCAGGTTGTGGATGGCCAGGATGCAGCGCGCGTTGCCGTACACCCCGTGCGGGCGATACTTGGCGGCCAGGTACACCGGCACCAGGCTGGCGTGCCAGTCGTTGGCTACAAACACAATGTCCTGCCCGTACTTGGACTTGGGCACGGAGGCCGCAGGCTAGGGGGGCATAGGGGATGGGTATAGAGGGAGGGAGGGAACGTGGCACAGATAGGGATTGGGGGGCGTGATGTGGGGCGTGATGTGGGGCGTGATGCGCACCCCACCCCGCGGTGACGCACCGGCCTATCGCGTTGCTGCGAGCGGGCATTGTTCGGGGGCCTACGCGCTCCAAGCACCCTGGTGCGCAGCCGCCGTCGCAGCCGCAGGCCAACTGCCGTCGCACCGACGACGTCAGGTTGCGCAATGCCCATGCCCATGCCCATGCCCATGCCCATGCCCATGCCCATGCCCATGCCCATGCCCATGCCCATGCCCATACCCATGCCTATGCCCATGCCCATGCCCATGCCCATGCCCGTGGCCGTGGCCGTGGCCGTGCCCGCGCCCTAACGCCGCGCCCTCCCCTAAAGCTCATCATGGAAGCAGGTGACATGGGCCGCCGGTCCTTCGCACCTGCGCCTCCTCCGCCGCAATGGCCGCGGTCGCCGCCGCCACCGCCTCCGCGGAAGGCGTCCCGCCCACCGCCGCCTCCACCTCCGCCAGGGTGCCCTCCGCCGCCGCGTGGCCGTTGCCGTTGGTCTGCATCGTCCCGGGCACAGGTGCGGCGTCATGCCCGGTACCAGCGCCGGACACAAAGCTGCTCACGCACCACCGCCACAGCACGCACCGCAGCCGTCAGGCGGGCATGGCACTGCAGCCGCGGCCCTTCACCGCTCCCGTGCACCCGCTGCGTTCCACCGCACGACGCAGGCAGCCGGCCGCTACCCCGCCACCCCGCCTCGACCTAACCGCGGACGTACCTGCGAGGCCGCCGGCTGCGGCGGGTCCCTCTGCTGCGGCGGCACCGGCAGCTCAAGCAGGAAGGGCGCCTCGGTGGCAGCCACACACAGCAGCGAGTAGCGGAACTGCACGGGGAGAGGGCGCGAGGGCGGCGGGCGGGCGGGGTTGACAGGTCGACGAGACAGCCCACAACCCCACCACCATCTAGAAGGCGCCCTCCAAGAGCTCTTCGGTCCCCGTCCCCCCTGCCCTGCCGCCCCATCGTCGACCCCTGCCTTCTCCCCCTCCCCACACACCTGGTTGTCGCCGTACACTCCGTTCGCGTCCGCGTAGATGCCCCCGGGGCGGGGGTACGAGGGGTGGTCCACAAACACGAAGTCCACCCCCTTGAGCTGCTGGTGGAAGTAGCCCACCTGGGAGGGGGGAAGATGGGGCCAGCAGCGAAGGGCGCGGTGAGCCAGCCCACCGCTGCGCTACGTCGACCAGACGTGCCGCACCCCCGTGCTGCTGCGCCTCGACGGGTCACATCCGTTGCTGCTGGCCCCGTATAGCTCCCAACGAGCATTGTCTGCAGAACTGCATCCCCACTTGTCCCAGGTGCCGAGCGGCTTCCCGCGGCGGCCACTGCGCCGCCCACCCACCTCCGCGTGGCCCAGCAGGGTGGTGCGCACCCCCGTGTCCTCAACGCCCTTGTACGGCGCGTAGCTGCGGCAGCAGGCAGCGAGGCGCAGCGGCAGGGACAGGGACACAGCATGAGCACCGGGCCGCCAGGAGAGGCGCGGCTGGGGCTATACCGAGTGGCAGGCGGCCGACGGCTGGTGCTGCGCATGCTCCAGCGGCTGCGCTCGCCCGCACGGCTGCACCTCGCTGCGCTCCTTGCGCTGCACGGCAACAGCATGCGCGGGGCAAGTTGCGCCGGGAAGGCTGACGTGCTCCGCATCTCCGCTGATAGCAAGTCAGCTAGGTACGCTACAGCTGCCGTGGCTAGGCTGTCGGATGGTTGGACGGACGCACCGGGGGGCCACGACCATGACTCGGTGGCCGCGCTCCGCCAGCGCGAAGGGCAGCGAGCCCACCACGTCGCCCAGGCCGCCGGTCTTGGACCAGGGGGCCACCTAGTCGCAAGGAGGGGGGAGGCGGGGAAGTACCGGCCGTGTTACGAACGCGTCGACAATGTCTGAACCAGAGGCTTGGAAGGCGGTGAGGGCGGGGAGGTCGTTGGGCGCGGGCTTGTTGCGGGGCTTTGGCTGCGCACCAAGGCGCAGGGTCCGACGAGCAAGAAGGGGGGCGTACGGAGCTGCAAGGCTGCGCGTATGAGCGCCGCACCTCGGATGTCACGAAGACGATGTTACGCAGCTCAGTCGCGCGCTTCTGGCCAGGCTTATCGAGCACGACGGCACCGCTGGTGCCGTGGACGTTCTCATCGTGCGTGGTGTCGATGCCGGGCATCGACTTGTCCGTGGACACGGGCGCGGTCGCCAGGGCCTGCGCCCTAGCGGCGTGCCGGCCTGCGGGAAGTACCTGCGGTGGTCGCGCGCAGGCCAGCGGCAGCTTGTTATATGCAAGCGAGATTCGTCGAGGAGAGGAGCAGGGCAAGAAACACGCCAAGGTGCAGCCCCCAAACGGCGCCATGTCCGGAAGCGATAGGGCTGCAGCGGCCACGCTGCCTCGCGGGCATCGTCGAAGCTAAGTCGTATTGTATTTGAGCAGGTACGTTCTGATGCGTTGTATGCGCTCTGGGCGCTGCGTGCTGGTCCTCGCGCTAGGACCATCGGCGCGAACCCTCGTGCCGGCTCCTTAGCACCTCCGCTGCCATCCAAAAACCTACCCGGCCCGGTCGGCATGCCACAGGCGCCGTCCGTGCTCGCCGTTGCGCCTGGCGCGTTAGCGCCGACCGTCCATCCGCACGCAACATCTCTTTCGTCGCTCTTGTCGCCTGCACAGACGGCTATCACTCGCACGTAGAGAGTCTGATGTCGCGCTCCAAGGGAGGATGACCGCGATGGCTGGGCAGTATGGGCCGCTTTGGCGATGTGTCGCGGGGCGCGGCGCTGAGACCTCTCGAGAGGTGTTATGCACTCGTGTGTGCAAACAAGAACTGCAACAAGAGCGGCGTCGTGCGCGTCTCGTTAGTATTGCCCATCGCGCTCGGCGTGCTGGAACCGTCCATCTCAGCCCCCAGGTCCCAGAAGTCTCGGCACCGTGCAGTTGTGTCTCACATTGGAGCTGACTAGCTGTCATTGCGACCTCTCACGGCTTTCATCGCTGCGAGCGTCGGCTGCTGGTGCGCCATCAGCCATCACTGGCGTGCCGGAATCCTGCAAGGCGCTGGGCCGCGCCCCAGTGTCATTGATGTCGCTGCTTGCACCCATAGCATACCTGCCCAGGGCGTTCAGGCCGGCGACCGCTCGGCTTGCCCTTCGCGTTAATATCTTGTGACGCGCTCTCCCCGGCCCATACCTGTCTCCCCTGCCTGCAACATGGCGCTTGTAAGATATGCTACAAGGTTACGTCTCATTCGCGAGACACGCTTTAAACCCTGGAACCCCAAGCCACAAGCCGCTCTCTTCCACTGACATGCCCTGCATTGTGCAGTGAGCATTGTGTCGCAAACACAATAGCGTTGCAGATTCAGCAGTGGAAGGCCAAAAGGCCGCCGTGCATATCGCGATCCAGGAACCCGGTCAACGCTACCTGGGCCATTGCCCAGCACGCCCCAGCACGCACCGACACACACACCTACGCGAAGCACTTGAACATACTCAGACAAACCAAAAAGGGCCATGTCTTCGTTACCTCGAACGCCTGGTATCAAAGGCCGGCGACCCGTGCGCATCGCAGTTGAGCGTAGCAGTAGCGACGTTGACGTCGTCAGCGCTCAGGTCGCTGCGCCATCGGCCGGTCGGGAGGCCGTCGCGACGTCGGGCACGCCATGCCGCGCTGGTCCCCAGGTACCACGCTGATACCAAACCTTATGGCTGGGGCTATGGAAGCTGCGGGCCTGTCGCCATCCAGTCCGCCCCCAACATTCCCGCAGAGGGCACCCTGCTCAGGGGCCGCGCCGGTCCCCACCGGACCGCGTCGTCACATGCCGGCTGCTGGTGAGGCCAAGCCTTGCCCAGGCCCCTGGCCTTGCCCGTGCTCAGTACCTCATCGGCCCCTGGGCTAATGGAGACACTCCGTCAACTGGTGCTATCTCTTGTATGCAGAGGAGGCGTGCGGCTCCGGGCGACTAAATGCGCTGTACAGGTCGCCCGGCCCCCAGGTACGTCATGGGCAAGCCGGCGTCCGCAGCCCGCCATTCGGCGCGCGTCTATGGGCGGTGACTATCTCCTGGCCGTGCCTGGCTGGCTGGGCTGCTGCTGCTGCGATAGCGACCGAAGGCTTGTGCCAATGCGAGGCTGGCGGGCGGGTGCCTGCGATTATCTTGCACGCAAGCGTGCCTCGGCCATGTCCGGTTGAAGGGGCCAGAGGTCGCGTCCCAGACGAGGGCCGGCACGTTGGGCGCTTGCTGTGAGAATGGTGGGTGCCTGCGTTTCAACGCCTTAAACTGAAGAAACCCAATTGGCGGGGGCGGCCGGCAGTTCTAAACGAAGGACTGGGTTGGGGGTCACGCACTTTTCCCGTTCCTTCTGGGGGCTATGTCAGTGTGCTCCAGTCTGCCATGGTGCGCCACGATGCCCCTGCGCCCTCCCCCATGAATGCTGACGCCACGACACCGGTACCTCTGCGCGGCTCCACTCCCTCAGATCAGCGGCGCCGCTCCCCTGGACGTCGACACGCTGTGCAGCGCCTTCAGGGCGAAGGCCGCGCTGCGCGTGCCTGCGGACTCCGGCCAGGAGCAGTCACGCGCCAGCGGCCTGGCCACTGGTAAGCCCACGTCTAGTGGGATGCGACTACACCCCAGGACCCCACATCCCAGCGCTCGTTGTTATGTGCAGCAAGCCACTGGCTACCGTCCTCGCAAGCGCGCTCGGGTGTGTCCCCGGCGGACCAGGCCCTCGCCGCGATGAGCTCATGCATCTGTGCGCAGGCGTGCTCAAGCCCGCCCTGCGGCAGCCCGATTGGCTGAGCCCCACTTCTACCAGGTGAGGGCTGGGGGTCCGGCTGGGGGTCCTACTGCCGCCCGCTAGACCTTGCCAGGACAGCTTGTGGCCCTCACGCACAGCGCCCCGGTGCCCACTGTGCCTGGCCCCTCCCCGTGTACACCACAGGGCCGCCGCCAGCCGTGAGCTGCGCGGCCTGGCACCCAGCACAGCCACCACCTCCGCAGCCGCAGGCCCCGGCCCAGGCCCCCACCGTAACCCAAGCTGCAGCACTCGCACCACAGCCCATGAGCCGCAGTGCCGGACCACCAGACCGACCAGCAGCGCGAGCAGTGGCGGTCCAAGCGAACTCGGACTGCATGACATGGCCAGGAGCGCCAGCGGCGCAGGTGTCCACAGCGGCAGCGGCAGCGCCGCTGACCTTGGCGGTGCTGTGGGCGTCAGCGGCAGCGGCCCCAGCAGCAGCGCCCACAGCGCAGCCGGCTCCGTCGGCGCTGAGGGAGCGGGTGACATCGGTGGTGATGAGTGCGGCGGCGCCTGCAGCCGCGGATCCATAGGCGGTGTCGTAGACGCTGCCCTGGCTGGCGCTCTGGAGTCGGGGGCCTGCAGCAGTGGTCCAGCCAAGGGCCAACTGTGTGGCAGTGCGGGCGCGGCGGCGGCCAAGCCTGCGGCGACGGGCGGAGCCCCCGCAGCGCCCGCGTGCGCAGCCGGGGCTGCGGCGCTGGGCAGCGTGCAGCTGCTGAGGTGCGCGCACGCGGCCGGCGGAGCGCTGCGACGGCTGGTGCCTGCTGGTGGCTAGCGCTCGCGGCCTTGCAGCCGTAACCGCAGAGCACTTGAGCCGGGGCCGGCGGCACGGGCGGGAGGGCGGGAGCTTACACCGGCAGCGCTTTGCGGAGGCGCAGAGAGACCAGCTGCCCCATGCTGACCGCACGGCCCTGACGCTGGTCCCGACTCTTTCCCCGCACGCCCCACGCCACCCCTTCCCGCCCCGCAGCCCCGTTAAGGCAGGCTCCAGGGCCAAGGGGGCGCTGGGCAGTGACGTGGTGCGCGAGGGCGGGCAGGGATCAGGGCTGGGCTGCCGGACCCTGACAAGCGCAGTCCGGTGTTGACCATCCCGGCTGTGGCCCTCGGCCGCAGGTGCTGACGCCCGTGCGCCGGTCCGCCCGCACCAGCACGGCGCGGCCGCTGACGCCCGTGGCCTCGCTGCTCGAGGTGGGGACCGCCGGCTGTGGGGTTCTACTGGCATGTGCCGCGCTCAAGCTCACGAGCGCCTCGCGTCGGACAGTCCGGAGGGCGAGGCGCATGTCGCGACGTGAGCGCCTGGCGCTCCGCGGCGGTGCACCTGAGCCTCCCCGCTGCGCTGCCTTCCCTCCGCCCGTGTCGTGTCCCGCTGATTGCCCCTCCCCGGCAGGCCACCAACTACGCCTACACGCCCAACGCGTACCTGGCCGGCCGCGACTGAGCGGTGTCAATGGCCGGCGCGCTTACACCTGCTCACTCGGTGTGGTGGTGGTGCTGGCGGCGGCGGTTGGGGCTTCAGCTGCAGAGGCTGCGCCTTGCAGATGAGGCGAGAGTTGCCGAGGCCGAGATGCGCCGGTGGCGTGTGAGCTGTTCGAGTGTTCGTCTGACAGCTGAGCCGTAAGGGCAGGGCCGAAGCCTGTAGCGGCATGCTTCAGCCCGTCACACCTCACACGTGCCCACCCCTTGCGCCGCCGTTGCCAGCAGTTGGCTGTGGCTGTGTGGCTATGTCTCAGTACATTGTGTGACTTTCTGGGCATCAGTGACGAGGCAGGTCATTGGGCAGGCGTGGGCCGCGCCCAAAGCCACACAGCGTGTAAATTAGAACATGATGTGCCACTTGAGTCCACACCCTAGCCAGTTTTAGGGTGTTGGGACTCGAGCAGAGCCGGTTCGCCTTCCAGTCCATCTGCGGCCCTCGGCCCCAGTGATAAGCGGCAAGGGCGGCCGCAACACGGTAGAGAAGCGCGCAAAGCTCGTGGCGGAGAAGCGCGCCGCTGGCGGCCCGGCTAAGGCGGCCATCGGAGAGTGGCTGGAGGACACGAAGAAGCGGCCAGAGCAGGACGAGCCCACGGACTGCGCCGACTGCCAGCGGACGGCATTTCAAAGCGGGTGCTGGCGCATGGGCAACCGGCTGTGCGAGACCTGCTACCAGAAGCTCTACAAGCGGTTCAAGCGACGCAACGGCAAGGTGGAGCTGTAAGGCCCACAAGGACATCACGGTGCTTCCGCACCAACAACCCGGTGTTTCTATACACCACCATTATGGACCTTGGACCGGCTTTGACGGCAGCTGCGGACTGCGGAACGTCACGAGGGGCGCCCGTCGGGCGCGCAGCAGCCGGTAGCAGGGTGTGCCGCAGGCGCTCATGCCCCAGCTATCGACGCCACACCGTGTGTAGGGGTCGGCTGCAGTCACAACGGGAGCGCTGACGGGAGCCTGCTGCAGCGCGAAAGGCCTGGCCTCACACTCACCCCACACTCCGCCCACCCGAGTGACCCCTGGGCCAGCGCATGTCGCTCACTCTTCCACCCAATAGCAGCCCCCCGCACACACATAGACAGCATAAGACGGTGTGCCAAGTCGCTAGGCCAGCCGCTTGGTCGGCTCACACACTCGCACACCATTGGCGTAAGGATGTGCCGAACTTGGCTCGTCGCCTTTGTGTTGCTAGCTTCGCGAGCTGTAGTAGCCCAGCTTGTTCCAAACCAGCTATGTGCTGCAGGGGCTACCTGCGACGAGGCTGGTTTCTGCGATGGCGTGGTCGTTCAGGAGTTGTGGGGCACAGGTTGCCCAAATGCTAGCTGGCGAAACGAGGGGAGTTTCGCCAAGGTAGACTACGACAACTGCAGGTGGACCGGCTGCTCGTGGAGCGACTGCAGGTAGGCCGTGCGTACATGCACACGCAAAACGCGCTCGGGACAAGCAGCTCGTCGCTGAAGTAAGCCCCTATTTCAGCCACTCTGTGCCGCGCTGCCGACGAGCCCGTGCGGGGCGCACCGACGCCTGCAGGACGCGTTCGGCCGAACTTCTCGAAGCCGCCCTTTGCCGCACGCTGTGTGTCGTAATGGTCACCCGCGTCACCCTTTCCCGCCTGGCCCCCAGCTCTGATGAGGAGCAGGTGGACTGGAAGCTGTGCTTCTGGGCCGTCAACGAGTGGTGCTGCAAGCGGCGCGTGGCCGTCACCTGCCGACAGCGCCTGCCCTGCGAGGCAGCACCCTCGCCGCCGCCGCCCGTGCCGTCGCCGCCCCCGCCTCCGCCCCCCGAGCCAGTCGGCCAACCCAACCGTCCCCCCTCGCCCCGTAAGTTATGCGAACCCACACCACAGACCTACTTACCCTATCTATCCACACGCCAGTGGGCCATCGACTACCCGCACCTTGCGCGGCCCCTTTTCCCCCGCGCAGCGGCCCCGCCGCCCGCGCCCCCAACCGTGTGGGCTCCCAACCCGCTCTGCGCCATCGGCGCCAACTGCAGCGCCGACGGCCTCTGCGCCGCCCGCTCCGGCGGAGTGGTGACCTTCGGCTCCTGCCCCGCCAACGGCACCGGCCCGGCGGGGCCAGGCACCGTGTGGGTGGAGGCCGGCAGCAGCCAGCAGGTGGGAGGCAGGTCGCTCGGCGGCAGCTGCCCTGACCAGGACTGCCGAACCTCGCGTAGCGCCAGCCCCTGGCGCCGCTAGGGCCCCCGTGCCCGGGATCGTGTCCGAAACACCTCTGCGCCCCTCCTGGCTGCTCCCCAGGTGGACCAGTCCACTTGCCGCTGGACGCCGTGCCGCTGGGGCGGCTGCAGGTGGGGACACCAGGAGAGATGAGGGGGCAGGGGCAGGAGAAGGGGGAGGGGGAGGGGGACCGGCAGGCAGGTGTCTCTGCCCTCCTGCAGGCTGTGGCGATCGACCCGGTCTGACCAACCGCATAGGCCCAGCCGCTCTGCTGAGCCCCAAGTCCCCATCCGCGCCCCTCACTTGCCGCCAGTGCCGGGGAGGTGGAGGTGGAGACCAAGTGGTGCGGCTGGGCGCTCAGCGAGCTGTGCTGCCGCCAGCGCACCGCGCTCACGTGCGCGCAGATGCTGCCCTGCGCCGCCGCCGCGCCGCCGCCGCCGCCATCGACGTCGCCGTCGCCGCCGCCGTCGCCGCCGCCGCTGCGGCTGCTGGAGCGGGGCGGCCGCTTCGGGCCCGCGGCGCGCGACCCGCGCAGCAGCCCGCTGGGTCTGTGGGTGGCGGCGGCGCTGAGCAAGCTGTCGTACCAGGTCAAGGTCAACGAGTCGTACACCGAGCCGTACGACGCGTGGCGGGCGCGCGTGCGGGCGGCGGTGATCGACCGGCTCGGCGCCACGGACGTGCGGTGAGAGGGGTGCGCCTCGTGTCCGGCCCAAGGACGCGGCGATGACGTGCGGCTCCGCTGAAAATACGTGCATTGGGTGACATTGGGTGATGTGGGGGTGGCATGCAGCGCAAGGGTGCCAGAGACCCCGCCACGACCCGCTCCGACGCTGCCCACCCTAACCTCTTGTTGCCGTGTCCAGCACCCCGCCCGTCTTCACCGCGCCCCTCTTCTGCTCGCCCACTCAGCTTCTACAACGCCTCCTCGTCGGGCTCCGCGGCCATGCTAGTGCTGGCGCCCGATGTGGTCATCGCCGTGTTCCGCGGGCAGCCCACGGAGGAGGCCGACACCAAGATGGTGGGCAGGGGTCGGGGCCGGGGCAGGGGAGCGGCGGGAGACAGGCGCATGGGAGCAAGGGCATGCACGGGGCGGGGCGGTGTGGACTGCTGCCCGGCCTGTGAGGCAGGTTGCGGAGGTGGTGGCCGCGAGGTCGCGGTGTGCTGCGGTGGGCGGATCGTGCCGTGCCACGTGCTCCCACCCACGCCGTGCCGGTGCCCGGCGCACCCTGTCGTGCAGGTGTACGACGTCAGGGCGCAGCTGTGGGGCGACACCAGCACCTCGTTCTTCGGCGGCCGCGTGGAGGTGGCGGCGCCCTACCTGCGGCTGTACCGCGAGTGAGCAGCGGGGGAGGGCCAGGGGGCCGGCCGGGGCGGGGGAGGGGGCGGGACAGGCAGGCTGGGGTTCCATCCCGCGCTCCACGGCCTGCTTGTCACACGGCCACACACCCTCCTGCCAATGTGTTGATGTGTTACCCCTCCCTCCCTCCCTCCCCACCCCAGGCTGCACGAGAGCACGGGCCTGCCTACGGCGGTGGCTGCGCTACGCGCCTCCCGCCCGCTGTGGCTGGCGGGCCACTCGCTGGGCGGGGTGGCGGCCATGTACGCGGCGGCGGCCATGCGGAGCATGGGTGAGGGGAGGAGGGGGAGAGGGCCTGAGGGCAGGGCGAGGGAAGGGCGCGAGGGGAAGGGGAGCGGCCGAGGCGAGGAGGCTGCTGCCACCTTGCCTGGGAGGTCGCCCACCGCCCTGCGCCCCACCCGCCCTCGCTGACACTCCCCTCCCTCCCTCCCCTCCCGCGTGTCCCTCCTCTTGTCCCCGCAGGCTTTTCGGTGCAGGCGGTGATGCCCTTTGGCGCCCCCAACAGCGGCGAGAAGAGCTGGGTGCGGCGGTACAGGTGGGCGAGCCCCGGGGGGGGGGGCTACCGCACGGAAGGTCACAGGGCCGGCGCAGCCGAGCGGCATGGGTCCTTAACCCCTTCTCCCCTCCTCCCCTGCCCCCCTCCCCGTCGTCACTGTCTGCTATGAACACTCTACATCATCACTGCACTTGCAAGCTCTACCCATAATGTACCCTCCCATCCCTGCCCCCCGTCATGCGCCACCTGTCAGCTCGCTGGGCCTGGACCCCCTCACGGCGCTGTCCAGGCTGAGCGACGATAACATGGTGGCCCTGCCGCTGGGCCACAGCCAGGTAGGGGGCGGAGGGGGAATGAGGGGGAAATGAGGGGGGGAGAGATGCTCGAGGCCGTGTGTGCGTATGCGTGTGCCACCTGGGGATCGCATAGCAACGGCAGCGTGGCGGGCATGCGGCTGGGCTGCAGCCAGGTGGGGTGGGGGATGAAGGCATGATGGACTGCAAGGGAGGGGAGGTCGTAAGCAAGTGACGTGGTGCCGCCTTCGGTGGCTCGCGTGTCGTCGCTGCTACCTGGTGGCCCTGCCGCCGGGTCAGGGAATCTTTTGCTGGGAGGGAAGGTTCGAAGGGCCGGGGGACTGGGATGCCGCGGTCCTTTCCAGCGGACACACGGACACCTCCCTATCCTCCTGCCGCCCCACAGGTGTCCGGCACCTACCTCTACCTGGACAGGGGCTGCCCCTACCTAGCTGCGCCCGCGCCCGCGCCCGCACCCACGCCCGCGCCCGTGCCCACGCCCGCCGGCGCCGCGCGCCGCGCCGCCCTGCAGCAGCTGTCCAACCCCGCCGCCGCCGCCACCTTCCCCCACCACCGCCGGGCGCTGCTCGGCGACGACAACAGCACGGCTGCCGGCAACGGCACCTCCTCCTCGGGCTCGGGCCCGCAGCAGCAGTCGTGGGGCGACTGGCTGGACGGCCTGCTGGACGGCTGGCTGGAGGGCTGGGCGGGCGGCCGCTCGGCGGGGGCCTACCTGGCCGCCCTCAGCCGCTGCTTCCCGGGCGACGACCCCGCGCAGTCGCTGCTGGCGCTGTGAGGAGGCCCCGAGCCCGGAGGCGGAGGGGACCGCGGCGGCCCGCGCCGCGGAGGCGCGAGGCCGTGTCGTGTCGCAGTGCTGGGTGGCACGGCGCTGTGCAGGCGCTGCTGGCGCCGTGAGGCTGCAGGCTGGGGGGCTGGACGGCGCCGGGCAGCGGCGCGCTGAGCTGCTCAGGCCAGCGGCTGGAGGCGGAGGCCGTGACGGCTGCAGGGCTGCAGAGATGGGCCTTTGGGTGTGCGCTGTCATGTGCTGTTATGTGCTGTTATGTGCAGTTATGCGGTGTTATGCGCTGTTATGCGCTGTTATGCGCTGGGACGAGCTGTTCTGCGCTGCGACGTCCTGGCGTGTGGCGATGGAAGAGGCCGTCAGAGGGTCCGGCAGGGCGTGAGGTCGACGGAGCGCTGCCGACGGAGAAGAGGTGGGGAGGGCCGGAGCTGCCAGGCGCCTGCCAAAGTGGCGAAAGGCGACGCCGCTGACGCAAGGGGCCGTAGTTGTGGCACAGCTGAGGCGAGCGCGCGCGCGTGGCGATTGCTTACAAGAACGCAGGAGGGCGTCATTTGCCACGTGTCTTGATTGCATCGGTGCTGGTTGGGCCGGCAGGCCGCTTGCGCCAGAGCGCACCCAGCCGCCAATGCGCATGCAGTGCGCCTTGCCGCGTATCCTAATTCATGGCCTTACAGGCCCTCTTAGCATTCTAAACAGTTATCATTTGTGACTAGCACCTGACGCCACCCGCCGTCGCGGCGTGCGTCCGGCACTGATTGCTAGTTGGGCACCCCTAAGCAACGCGAGCCGACGCCAGGCACGCCGTGTCGATATGAGCAGCGGCCCCCCGCTACATGTACGTACTTGCATTCATACGCGTGTAACGAACGCCGAGCACCTGCCGCTGCCCCTGCCGCGGCCCCTGCTACAGCCCCTCGCCGCACCGCGGCGCCGCTCATCGGCCCCCGGTCGTGAAGGTGTTGCTGCGGCCGCGGTAGCTCTGCTTGGCGGTCACCGTCCAGGGCAGGCCGCCGCCGGCCTTGGCGGGCGGCTTCTCGGCCACTGCCACCGAGGCCTTGAGCCTGGGGCCGCGGGGGCGGGCATGACGGGATGTTGTGGGGGGCAGCCAGGATCGAGGCTGCGCGCTGGGGCGCCCTTCGATGGCACGCACAGGGCGGGGGCCCTGTGGTTTTGCCTGCGATGCGCCCAGCAGCATTGCATGTTGGCGCCGCGCCAAGCCCGGCCGGACGCGACCAGACGGTGTCGAATCCTGCCGAACGCAATCAGGCGGCCAGGACATACGCACGCACCCGCGGTCGTCGACAGAGTAGGTGGAGGAGCACTGGATGGTGCGGGGCGCGCATAGCGGGCTGCCGGGACCCACGCCGGGGCCCAGCAGCCGCCGAGCAGCTGCGCCCCAACCGCCGCTGCCGCTGCCGCTGCTGCCGGGCGCCGTGAGCGCCTGGGGCAGCCAGCCGCGGAGGAGCGGCAGCTGGCGCGGCGCGGTGGCGGCCGCGGCTGCTGCGGGCCGCAGCGGCAGCGGCAAGGGGTGGGCCAGGGGGTGGGTGGCGGGGCGGCGTGTAAAGGTAGGCGGCAGCGGCCGACGTGGCGGCGGGGCTTGGGGGCTGGCACAGCGTCAAACGCGCGGGCCCAGCCCTAGCTAGATGGCGGAGGCCGACTCTATCTGTGCAAGCTGCGGCCGCGACCCAGACGCCGCGCCCAGGCCTCACCCTCGTGCGTCGCCTCAGCGGCCAGCGCCCCGCTGCCCCCGAGCGCCAGCAGCGCCAGCAGCAGCGGGACGGTCGAGAGCGACAGCCGGGCGGCCATGGCGACGGTCGGGGGCTGGTGGGTCGGCTGCGGTATCGTCTGACGACGGGTGTGTGAGTGCTCGTTGCGCCCCTGGTGCCGCGGTATGCGGTGCGCTGCGCCGACACAGCTCAAGTAATAAGGTGTGGAGCGCGCGCGACAGCTGAGCTGCCCCTCGGTGCCTCGGACGGGGAATCCGGATCCCGCCTGTCAGGTGGACGTGCCGCCTGCTGTGCCCAGCTCAGTGCGCCCCGCGCTCGCTCGCGGCCTCGCCGCCATCGTTCGTGCGCGCAGCCGAGCGAGGTGCCGGTGGCCACTGCCGCGGAGCGGCTAGCCCCGGCGGGTCGGCTGCTCGGCTGCGTCGCACTGCAGGGGCTGGGCGCCAGCAGGGCCGGGTCGGGTCGGGCGGCAGGCCGCAGGGGGCGCAGGCGCGCGGATGGGCTGAGGCGCGCAGGTACCTTTCACTGACTGCCACGCTGTTTCTACAGTAAACTGGGCAGTGGGCGCAGCGGGCGCTCGCAGGCGCTCGACGTCGGATGGGCCCCACCCGGTGCCGTGTGGCCTGGCCAGGCCTGGCCTAGCGGCAGTAGTGCGGCAACGACAGCGTTTGCTCGCAGGCCACGCCTCGCCCTGCTGATCCCGGTTAGTTGATGGGCTTCGAGCCGGCAGCTGGTCGGGCGGAGGGCGAGGTGCAACCTCTTGTTGTTGCATTGTTGATGTTACATTGCTGTATGTAAGATAGACACGATGCGCAACGCCCAGACACAGGCAGTCTGCGCCAACTGGCTACGTAGCTAGACTCCCACACAACACACCCCAACTGCCTGGGGTCCGTGGCGCCACGAAATGCACGTAGCCCGCATGGGCGAGCGCCTGCTGCGCGCGCTGGGGGTGAGAAGCAGCTGCAGTTTCCGTCAAGACACTAACGTCGTCATGCGCTAGCAGGCCCCTGACCGCCTGCAGTTCCTCCCATCGTCCCCCGCTAAAAAATATGCGCGTTCCACGGGAGGAGGCGCACCGACCCCTCTGCTGCCCCCCTGGCGTTCCCAGGCCTCACCGTGCCCCCTACCTAGTACCTACCAACTAAACTGCCGCATGGCGGCCACATTGCTGCAATATACAACAGGGGAGAGTCCCTGATATACAATGCGCAGCGCCCAGACATAGGCGGTCCGCGCTAACTAGCTCACTAATATATAGCTCACAACAGACCCCAACCTGGGGTCCATAGCAAAGTGCCGCATGCATGGCGGCCACCGCAAGGCGGCCACCGCATGGCGTGGTCCCTACTCCCAAAGGGCCGTGTCGGCACCTCTGCCGCTGCTCGAGCGCTTTGCAGCCCGCAACATGCCCCTCTGCTGCCATCATACGCTGCGCGTGCCACCTGCCCTGCAACCAGTACCCACGCAAACTCCGTCGGCCTGCCGACGCCTAATAAAACCTACGCTCAGCACACCTAGGTCACACCATCCCGCACTGCCGCCGCCGCATGCATGGCGTGGCATGACGACCCCAACATATGACGCACAACCTGAGTTGCTCGCACGGCTGGAGGCGCACCACCAGGTTGTATGTGGCATCACACGCGCCAGGCATCCCAGCTAGGCGACCCCGCCGCCCAACCGCTCATGTGCGCGGCGTTGCCCGCCCCAGGCGCCCAGAGAATGCCACTACTCAGCAGTCGCGCTGCGACTCGCTCGCTCGCTCGCCGCACGCGCAGCACCCTGCCCTGCGCGCCACACAGCTGCCTGCAGCCATCGCCCTGTCGCGCTGCGCGCAGCGCCGCCGCCGCCCGGACTACAGCTGCTGCGAGAAGGGCTCGATCACCGCGTACCGCTGCCGCCGCCTGCCGACGGCGCGCGACCGTGGGGCGCCGGCGGGCTCAGGTGCCACCTCCAAGTCTAGGCTCGCGGCCGATCGACGGCCGCTGGTGGGTCCCCGCCCGGCCCCCCCAACACCACGTCGGGGTAGGTGCCCCTTGAGCCGCAACCTCCTCCGGCCTTGCTCGCGCCGCCGTGTCATCACGGCACGGGATTGCCGGCCCCTCGCTCCTGTACTTTGCACCCGTGCAACAACCGACACGCACGAGCACGCCTACCCCCTCGCCGCGCAGCTAGACCATGGGTCGCGCCGCCGCGCCATCTTGGCTGGCGGCTGCGAGCCGGCGGTAGTTGGCAGCTAGCGCCGCAGTACGTCCGGGGGCCGCGCCGGCACGCGCCGCTGGCATCCCACGCGGCGTCCGGCGCAGCCGCAGGGCAGCTACCGTGGTGCCGCTGTGGCTGTTGGGGGTTGGGCGGGCGGCGGGCGGGCACTCGTGAGGCACGTGGGAACGGACCACAGGGGCGGCCCACGCCGAGGAGCGGCCCTCGCCCCGCATGCTCCATCCACATGCGGCCATGCCTGCCTGCTGCGGTGCACCTGACTTCCCGCTGGCTCCTCTGCCGCGGAGCTCCCCTCCCGTGACCCACCTGCCGCGGCTGGTCCTCACAGTGGGGGCTCAGGCATAGGCCACTCTTGCAGACGGAACGCCTCGGCCTCGCCGCGCCGCGCCTCCCAGGGCCCGGTCGGCTCCATGGCAGGCCACAGCAACCACACGTCGTCGGTCTCCATCACCCGCTGCCCCAGCCTGACCACATTGGCCGCCTGCGCGGCTGCGCCTGCGCCCTCCACCCAGGGGGTGAAGCGGAGGTAGAGGACGGGCGAGGAGGTGGCTGCGGGCCGGGCCGCCGGCTGCGGGAGGCGGGTCAGCGAGGCGACGGCCTTGCGCTGATAGAAGGGCTCAACGGCCCGAGAGTACTGCAGCACGTATTTGCCGTCAGGCAGCGGCCCATCCCAGCGCTGCCCGGCGGCGGCGGCCGTCATGGGCGCCGGCGCTGAGCGGGAAGGGGTGGGCGGGGCCGAGGCGGAGCGGGCGCGGTCAGGCGGGGATGCGGGGTAAAGCGGGTGCGGTGGGGGCGGGTGCTAGATAGGCTTGCGTGGCAGGGCGCTAAGCGGCACCTCGGGCGCATTAGACAGGGCATCGGTAGATAGTAGGCACTGGACCCCTGCTGGGCCCCTCAGCCCCTGGCTCACCGGCCGAGGGCTTGTCATGGAACAGCATGGACATGCAGCTCTTGGCGTCCAGCCCCACCGCGTCCTGGAAGCCCATGCTGTCCTGTCCCGCCTCCTCCTCCAAGCCCAGGACCTGGTCCGCATCCGCCTGCTCGCTCGTCGTGGGCTGCCCCGCCGCAGCCACCTCATACGCCTCGTGATAGCCCAGGGCCATCGGCGCCGCCTGGTTGGCGCCAAACGTTGCGGCCGCCTTGCCGGCTGCCTCGGCTGCCTCGATCGCCTTCGCAAGCGCCTTGGCAGCGGCCATGGCAGCCTTGGCGGCCTTAGCGGCCACGGCAGCCTCGGCGGCGCCAAGGCGCATGTTGTCGTTGGCGGTCGTCGTCTTGATTCTGAAGTCCTCGACGCGCATCTCGAGGGTCGCAGCGGTAGCTGCGGCACCGGCCTCACGGGTCCGGTCAGCGAGCATGGAGGCGCCCTTGAGGACGGCGGCGTGCACGTCGTGCCTGGCCGCCACGACAACCTCCCGGGGGGCCCTGCACAGGTAGGCTCCGGGGCGTCGGGAGGGAGGTCCGCTTCTTGGGCAAGGCCGGCCATGCGAGCCAGGGGCGGCAGCGTCTCGGTCAGCGCGCCGCACGGATAGCAGCCGTTGGGCGATCTTGCGGTGGGCGGGCTCTTGCACAGGCCGACGGCCGCCGCCACCTTGCCTCGGTGGACGTTCAGCGTCGACTTTTCGTACATGCGGTCAGCTCTATCCTCACTGCCGTCGCAGTGTTCACATGTTCCGGGGGACCGATTACGCTTCATGTCATCGGCGCACTGCATGGGGCGGCGGGACAAGGGCATGAGCAGACCGTTGGAGACTGGAGAGGTGTCGGAAGGCTCGCCGAGTGGATGGCGTGCGGCACAACCACGTCCTTTGCCCGTTCCGACAGCATTAGCAGACGTGTTGTGGTATGGAGTCATGTGCGGCTACGTTGGCGCGGCTGCTTGCCCGCTATGAACGGCGCCGAAGCCCGACTCGGCCTGCGAGCGAGCGAGCGAGCGACGCAGTTTGGGCCATGTCATGCGCTGTCTTAAGATGAACTGAGGGCATTTACCGAGAGACACTACTTTCCACCTTGACGCAGCCCGGAGCGAGGAGCTGTGGCGTATGGGCGCCGCAGCAGCTCGGCTGCTTTGCAGCGTTGCGACAGTTCCGTTAGCAGCAGCGACGGATAGTTGGCATCTACCAAGTATAATGAGAGTGCTAGGTGCTCCGTTGGGCAAGTTCGGCGAAGTGCTTGGGTCGTTGATGCCTTGCGTGCACACGCTTGGGGATGAACGAGTGCCAATGGTATAAGAAGGACAGAATTGCGGCGCAATTAATGGTGTCGTGGCCAACTGGTCCGGCACCTCGCCCAACTGGACCAAGTCGCCATATGAACAACTTGAACAGATTGCTATCAACTCATGACATATGAACAGGCTTGGGTAACGGGCGCTGAAGTTCAGCGCAATGGACCAGCCACACTGGCTGGTCCAGGCGAAAAGCACGAACCAAGTCTTACCCCGGCCGTGCCCCGGCAGGCCCCGGCCATGCCGGAACATACGCCAGGAACCGCTGTCTGCAACGCGAGGAGCTGCTGTTTGCATGTTTGCGTTACAAACCTCCCCAGCTGCGCATGGGTGCATGGCTCGCCCCAAAAAGAGGCCACCCTGACCAAACGCAAACAGTCGGTCATTATGCGGTTGTCGCCGGGGTATTTGAGGGGTCTCGGGCTCACCGACAACCGTGCCCTCATCCCCACGGGCCGGACCTCGCCGCCCGAACTGCCTGAAACGGCAGGAATGCACATCTCAACGCACGCCGCCGCTGCTGCCGCTCTAGCTGTGTCGCGGCCGCTTGCGGCGGCCGCTACCATCCCCTCCGCCTCCGCCGCCCGGCCCATCGCCGCCCGGCCCATCGCCGCCGCCAGGGCGGAAGCAGGCCGGGCGCTCAGCCCCGAGCAGCTGGAGGCACAGCAGCAGCAGCATGTTCAGAGCGGCGTTGAGGTCACGGTCTTGTTACGTAGTGGGTGGAGACTAAAAGAAATGCTGCGGGGGAAGGAGGGGGATGGGCAGCAGCGCGTTGGTACGCGGCCTGTGATATGTACCCATTCACCCGTCCGCCCATACAGTCACCCATAGTCCCGCGACACTCACTCCATGTCGTGCCGCAGCCTTGGCAGACTTGCACGCCATGCGCACGTCGCGCCCCAGGTAGCATCCTAGCGCAGGCAGCTGGCCGCACCCGCAGTTGTTGCAGACCTGGGGCGTAGGGCAGGGGCCGCGCATGCTCCGTGAGACTTCGAGCAAGCACCTCATGCTCCCTTTCTAGCAGACACGCACTTTACACGCCACCGCCCACCCCACACCAGGATAGGCACGAAACAGCGGCAACAAGGGACGACCTAACGTTGCAACCCGCAACGAAACGTTTATCCGTTAGGCAGTGGTCCCCTCTGGAGCGCTTTCGACGTGATTGCAAAGGCTTCCGCCCCGTTTCCTACGGAACGGGGCGAGCAAACTGACACTGATATGGGAGCAGGGCCAACGGTTAGTGGCTGATACAGGCACAGCGTTCCGTGCAACGCAATGCAGGAGCCTCCTGACGCAATGATTCTGTGTCCTGCTGTGAGCCTGTGACATGTGCGGGTTCTTGCCCCCACTTGCCGGCAAAGTCAAAGGGCATGATGCACTGCCTACCTGTATCAACTGTTGGGCCCGGCCAAAGTCGCGCATGCTGGCCTGGCCCTCAGGGGCCCCCGTGCCCCGCGCACCTCGCATCGCTCCGCGGCGGCGCCCAGTGACACGTGGACGCCACAATCACGGCCCGACCAAAGATTACACCCGTGCTGGTGCAACCCCGCCACTGCCGCCCCGTGTGCGTTTCGTAGCGCCCGCAACCCCACGCCACACCCCTTCGGCGCTTCAGGAGGTTTGCCGACAGCAGCAATGCGCTGCCCGTCCAGGACACCAGCATGACAAAAGGGTTTGCCCCCCATCAGGGAAGCGCCAGCGCAAACGCACTGCTTACCCGACGCCAGCGACGCAAGCCCGGCTCTGCGCTACAGTACATCACCTCTACCCAACACACCTGCCTCACAGGCAAAGGGGTTGATCCGATCTGACATCCGCGCCTCATCTGGTCCGAGAGCGCCGCGCCCGCCAGGCCGCAAATGCTGCGCCCAGGGGGCCCGCATCCACATAGCCAAAGAATGCCGCATACGCAAACGACCGCGCAATCTTCGTGTGCCGAGCAGCCGCCCTGCCCCACCTCTTCTTCGCCTTCCTCGAGGTCCCACGCCACCGCCGCACCCCGGTCACCGCATACCCGTGGGTCACTGCTCCTCCAAACTTCCCCAGCTGCGCATGGCTGCATGGCTTGCCCCCCAAAAAGAGGCCAGCCAGACCAGACGAACACTGTCGGTCATTATGCGGTCACCGCTGGGACCATTTGAGGGGTCTCGGGCACACCGAGACCGCAGACCCTCCAAACGCAGCCCAGCGGCGGCGCCGGTCCCCGCGCGGACGCATTGCGCCACCGCCGCACCGCCCCCAGCGCCTTACAGTTTGGAGCCAGTCGCCCTGGAAGGGAGAGCACGGCCGCGGCAGTCAGCAGCGCACCGCCCACCCGCCCGCTTCTGCGCCAATCGCGGCGCACTCGACTTGCCCTGCCTAATGTTTCCGTTTGATGCTCCTCGCAGCCAGCCCATGCCCATTGCCATGCGCAGCCCCTACCAGGCAGGCCGCCCCACCGCACCGGTGCGTCCCTCACTTGGCAGCGCGCTTGGCCTGGAAGGTGGCGGCGATGGCGTCCATGAAGGGCTCCGTGTTGAGGTACTGGTCGGGCGTGACCTGCAGGGGAGCGCGGGGGCAGGCGGGGCAGCAGAGAAGGGGGAAGGGGTTGTGTTTTGCTCTGTGCGTTGGCTAGAGAGCCAGGTGTGGAGGTGCAATATCCCAACTAGCACCCCTGCGTGTTGAAGGTCCCACTGCCCCCCCACCAGGGCACGGCGCCCTGGCGCTTCGGGACTGCGCCACGGGACTGCGGTCGTCCGCACGCCCTGCTTGCCCATCCCCGAGCCTCCAGACTCCCTCCCTCCCCCTCGCCCACCTTGTTGGTGCCGTGCATGCAGATGGCCAGGTCCTTGGTCACCTTGCCCGCCTGGATGGTCTCAATCACGGCGGCCTCCAGGTCCTGAGTAGAGCAGGAGCGACCGCGGGGCCGCGGGGCAGGAGGCGGCGCCGCCGGTCAGCAGCGGCTCTCGGCGCAGAACGGCTGTGCACCGGTACGACCATGGCGGCACCCCCGCTGCCCCCTGCTGGACACTTGCCGTCGTAAACCCCCTAACCTCCCTCCTGCCCCTCCGCCCCTCCCCTGCCCCGTCCCTCCCCTCCCCTCCCTCTCACGTGGCACCAGGCGATGAGCTCCTGGTTGTTGTCCAGCTTGCCGCGGTGCGCCAGGCCGCGGGTCCAGGCGAAGATCGAGGCCACGGGGTTGGTAGAGGTGGGGCGGCCCTTCTGGTACTCGCGCCAGTGGCGGGTCACGGTGCCTGGGGGAGGCCGGCCAGGAGGGGGCGGTGAGCGCCCCTACACATGCCGTGGGTCTATTCGAGGTAGCTGCGCTCGGGACCGCTGCCCCCGTACTGCAATGGGCCCCAACGCGTGCGCCGCACGCGTCTCCATTCACACATGTCTCCATCCACACATGTCTCCATCCACACGCGTCTCCATCCACCCCTTCCCACCTGCGCATCCTTTTGCTCATGCCACCGTGGACCTCCTTCCCCCGCCCCTCCCCATGCCACGCTGTGCACCGCCCCCCTCCCCGTTGCCCCCCGCTTCCTCACCGTGCGCCGCCTCCGCCTCCACGGTCTTGCCGTCGGGCGTCACCAGCACCGAGGTCATGAGGCCCAGGCTGCCGTAGCCCTGAGGGGTGAGGCGAGCGCACAGGGGGTGCTCATGCCCAGACATCGTGCGTACCATCACTGCCTCCCGTCTGCCGCCCCGCCCTGACCCGCCGCCGACCTTTCCCCCCCCCCCACCTGCGCCACGATGTCGCTCTGCACGTCACCGTCGTAGTTCTTGCAAGCCCACACGAAGCCGCCGCTGGACTTGAGCGCCTAGTGGCGAGGAAGCGGGAGTAGGGCGGCAGGGTCGTCACGGAGCACGCATGAGGCTACCTAGGCCTGCAGCGCACGGATGGCGTTTGCAGCTGCGCTGCGCCCGCTGCATGGTACGCGACCTCGCGCCGCGGCTGCCGTACGTCATTGCCGGACACCTGCCGCCGTACCTGCGCCACCATGTCGTCGATGAGGCGGTGCTCGTACCAGATGCCGGCCTCCTCGTACTGCTTCTTGTACTCCTTCTCGTAGATCTCGGCGAAGATCTGCAGGAAGCTGTGCGGCAGCAGCAGCGGGCGTGGGGCGCGGGCGGGCACGGGGCGACAGGGTCATTGGTGGCGACGCACATACGCTCCTTTGCTTCGCCTCACCCGCCCTCACCTTACTTTCCCACCCATCTCAGACCCTCAACCGCCATGACCTGCACGCCCGCCCGACTCCTGCAGCCCTCTCCTCATCGTCCATTTTAGGCATCGCATCCCCGCCCGTCCACTGGCCCCCGGCCCTCTGGGGCCCAACCCCAAACCCCAGGTGCCCCAGCCCCCCCCCGCCGGCCCCAGCGCTCCTCACCGGCCGTCGTAGGCCTTGAGGATGGTGTTCTTGGTGCTCAGGTAGAGCGGCCACTTCTTCTGCAGCGCGTACTCAAAGCAGCTGCTGGCAAAGCCGCGGATGCTCTCCTCCGTGTTGTACATGCCCATGGCCACACCCGCGCCCTGGGCGACGAGGGCGGGAGCGGCGGGGGAAGAGTGAGAGGGTGGAGGGGGTGGGACCTGTGGTGCTGGTTCAGGATCCTCGTGTCCCCCGCCCCCAGAGGCACGCCCCTTGGCGCTGCCCCACCCACCCATGCGCCAAGCCCCTGCGCCGCCCCACCCACCCGCCCACCATCCACCCCATCACCTCTCCGGTATACTCGTCCACGACCCTGCCTCACCACATTCCAGCCCCAAGCGCGCCAGGCTCCCCTGCTGCCCCTACCTCCCCTTCCCTTGCCCCTCGCTCCATCCCCACCCGACCGCGCTCACCTCGTACTTGTAGATCTCGAACTTGCGCGGCGGCCCCCCCGAGGCGGGCGTGAAGGTCATCTCCAGCACCCCGGGCTCCTCCACCACGAAGTCGGTGGCCTTGTACTGGTCGCCGAAGGCGTGCCTGAATAAGGAACGGGAGGGGGCGAGGTGGAGTTTAGGGATGGTGAGAGGCAAGGGAAAGGAAAGAGGGCAACAGGGCGGTGAGGCAACCCTGCCCACGACGATGGGCCTTCACCGGCCAACCCTCCCCGCCCTCCGCCACACGCCGCCGGATCCCCTTCCGTCAGCCCCCCGGCCCCACCTGCCCACGACAATGGGCTTGGTCCAGCCGGGCACCAGGCGGGGGATGTTGGAGATGACGATGGGCTCCCTGGCCGGAAAAAGGGGCGAGGCAAGAAGGGAGAGAGGAGGCTTGCAGAGGGTGCTGACGTAAGGGCAGCGTTGAAACAGCGCCCGCGCCGCCTCGAAACCCGCCCGCCAACCACCAGCGCCTGCCCCTGACCGCTGCAACCTCACATTGTCTCAAAACCCGCTGCCTCTCCCCCTCCCCCCCACGCCCCCCACCGGAACACGGTGCCGTTGAGGATGTTGCGGATGGTGCCGTTGGGCGACTTCCACATCTGGGGAGGGGGAAGCGAGCGGCGGGGTGGAGGGGAGCAGGCGGCGCAGGGGCTTGGACGGCCGGTGCACGGAGAGCGAGCTCTTGACCTCTGGACGAATTCGCCCCATATCGTTTCCTTGCCTGTCCCACGGCAGCCTGCCGGTGCGACCTTCAGCCTGCACCTCCCCCGGTGCCCCCTGACTTGCCCCCTGACTTGGCCCCTATCCATGCGACCGCACGCCCCAAACCCGCTCTCTCCTCCCTGTGGCCCCTCCCACGCCTTCCCCCCGCCCATCGCCCGTCAGCGCCTCCCATCCCTCCCGCTCCCTCCGCCCCCTGGCCCCCTTACCTTCTTGAGCCCGAACTCCTTCACGCGCGCCTCATCGGGGGTGATGGTAGCGCACTTGATGCCCACATTGTATTTCTGGTAGAGGGGTGTGTGGGGTGGGATGGGGTGGGCCGAGGGGGAGGGCGTCGGACGGCGGAGGCGCAGGCAGGCAAGGGCCAAGGGCATTGGAGGCAGGACGCACGCTACCCACCGTGCCACGGCGCCTCACCCCCGGCACCCCATGACTCATCCCTCATTGCGGCAGCCCCGACACTCCTGCGCCTGGCCTGTCGCACATCCCTGGCCCGACCCGGCCCAGCCCTGCACGCTCCGTTCCATAGCCTGTCAACGGCACTCTAAATCCCCCCGGTAGTCCACCCCCCCTTCCCGCACGACCCCCTCACCTGGATGGCGTGCGCCGCCTCCACCGTCACCTTGTCGTCCGTCGCGTCACTGCGGGAGAGCGGGGAGGGGTACAGAGGCAGTGACGAACCAGCTTGGGAGCGGAATGGAGGTATCCAGATACTTGGCGCGGTTTGTGCCGGTGAGGTGTGCAGTGTTGCGAAACGTGCTTACGTGCACACTCTTGTTTGGCCAGGCCCCCGCCTCCCTTGCTCCCCATCCCCCGCACTCTACCCTAACCCAACCCTTCCTCCCCATTCCCCTCTGAGGCCTCTCTCGCACCGGTTGGGCAGCCCCAGGTCGTAGTACTTGATTTGCAGGTCCAGGTACGGCAGGATGAGCTTGTCCTGGGGGAAAGAAGGGGTGGGACATGGGCAGGGGGAGGAGGAGGCAGCGCGTGCCTCAGCAAGCGTCGCCGCCTCATGTGGGCCGCGAGGAGGGCGCTCGGCGGGGTAGCCGTAGTGCCGGGGGCTGCGGGATGGCTGCATCCATCGCGGCGCGGCCCCACACCTTGATCTGCTGCCAGATGACCCTGCGGCCATACGGGGACGAGGTGGCGGGGGACCGCGGCGGGGGTGGGGGCGGGGTCGAGGATCGCCGCACTGGCCCGCCATGGCCGGGGGCCGGCGGGGCAACAACAGACTGATGTATGACGCACCCTGACGCACCCTGACGGGTGCCGCCTACCACGTCGTGCGCTGGGGGCCCCCTTTCCTCAGCCCCGGCCGCCCCGGGCCTTACCGCGTCATCTCATCGCCATCGAGGTCAACCACCGGGTTGGCAACGTGGATCTTGGACGCCATGGCGCGCACTGTGGCGCGCATGGGGCCAGCCGGGTGCTCGGGGTGTCGGTTGAGGTGGACCGCCACAGCCGCGATCGCGCACGGCGAGCCTATAGAACGACGATGCAATAGCTCGGAGGCGAGGCTGCGCAAGGGTCGCGCGCGAACGCCGCCGGGGATGGTGCGCGCAGCGAGCCCTACTGGGCGGCGACTAGTTTTCTGCGACGCTACGTGTAGCATTATGGCGAACTGTGTGCGGTAGAGGCGCAGCAGCAGTTGGGTGGCTTCTGTGGAGGTGTCGGAAGTTGCACGCGCCAAAATCCTGACCTGAGAGAGGCACAGCACCAGAGCTCCGTTGGCCGAAGGCAGGCTGCAGAATGCTACCGAGTGTTGCTCGTGAGGCGCGGAGCAGCGTATTCATGTTGCCAACTCCCTTGCGGGACCGACGAGCTGATTTGTCGACTCGTCTAACGGTTGCCGGATGACAATCGGGTTTATGGCAGTGCCCCACACAACGCCGGGTGTGCCCAATGTGGAGCGATGGCCGCGCTTTGACCCCTGGGTTTGCATGCCATGCAGCATGGGCGCAGCTGGTAGTGGGAACTTGACCCAACCCTAGCCCTAGGTTTCTGGCTTACAAGGGCTTCTGTCGATTCCTCACGCAGTTGTAGCCGACAGCCTGCCGCCCACACGCGTTCCCCGCCCCTTCGAGGCATCTGCGGCGGCGCGCATGCCAGGCATGCCGTCACGAGACGTCCCGTGACGCATCACAACCCACTCTGGCCTTTACAAAGCCTTCGTACACCAGCTACCCACCGCGCTCCACAGCGGCGCGTGCGAGGGGAGGCATAGCCTGCTGCTTCAGTCCCCATGAGCAGAGGTGCGTGAAGGCATGCGCAAAGCATGCGGCAATATGAGCAGCCGGTAGACCCGCAAGCTGACGTTTCCAGAGCGCCCAGCGCCGCTGCGATCGAGACCCACGACGTCGCGCGGCGATTCTGCCTG
>BDDC01000070.1:0-38535 GCA_001662425.1 Chlamydomonas sphaeroides | reverse complement strand
CACACACACACCTATCCAGCAGAATACGCCCGCCTATGCACTAACCCTGCCGCTAACAGGCCTGTCATGCATGCTGCTCCCTGGCTTCACGCCGACGACTCAAGCTCCATCGGAAGCTGCGCCGCGCTGCGCTCGAAGCCACGCCAGCGGCTGGCCGGAAGCCCCCACGCGTCGGCCAGAGCGCCGCCCCGCGCGTGTGCCGGCAGTGCTGCAGGGCTCCTGCGGAAGTCGGGATTACGAGGATGTGATGGGCGTGCGCGTGCCGTTGTAACTATGTAGAGCTGCGATGCATGGGCTTGGGCGAGCGGGGGGTGCAGCAGGCAGCCCGGCAGCGCGTGCGCACTCGCCTGCCGGGTGCACGCCTGGATGGTGTTGTCGGCCCCCTGCCTGCCTGACGGCCTGGTGGTCGGACGCCGTCAGCAGCTGCACATTGGGTAGCAGGGGGGCCCCCCAGCTTGGTGTGTTGCCTGCCGATAGAGCAGCAGCACTCGCGGGCGGCAGGATATACAGACGGTGCACGCCAGCGCCACTAAGGGGGGAAGCCGCCCGCAGCCGAAGCTCCAGCCGCGTCGGTACCGTCAGGTGCGGCAGCAGCGCATATGTACCACTTCCGTGGCTCCGTGGAGCATCTTGAGAGACCTCTTGCTTGTAGCAGGTTAGCTCCTGTTACATAGCCGCGTCGGTACCGTGAAGTGCGGCAGCAGCGCGGCCGCCTGCTCGGCAGAGGGCAGGCCCAGCTCCAGCGAGGGCTCCGCAGCCGGCCCAGCGCGGCAACCACAGCCGGCTGCTGCGGCAGCTGCCCGGGCCCAGCCTGCACACGCGGGTCAAGCAAAGGCCAGGTGCTAACGCGAGGCCGGCACAGCGGCCAGGAGCTAGCGGGGCCAGCGACGTACGGTACGGCTGCCGCTGCGCGCTACAGCCTCGCAGCCCCAGGTACGCTGCTGCTGGTCAGCTGCTGGTCAGCTGCGCCAGCGAACCGCCGTACGTACAGACGCGGTTTGGGTTGACGGCGGGAGACGCATGGCAATCGATCGAGCTCCCGTCCTCGAGCGAGACCTAGCATCATGCCCGGCCAGTGTAGCGGGACTGATGAATGCGGGATGAGGAGGTGCGTGTGCCCAGGGGTACATCGTGCTAGCAGGTTACTGAAGGTGGCGGACATGGTCCGAGGGGGCCGTTGCTGGGGGTCGCCAGCCCGTCCGCCCGCCAGTCCGCAACGTAGTGAAAGGCATCCCGAGATGACAGAAACAGGCTCCTCGTGCTATAGGTCTGTGGTAGGGGTCATCTACCACATCGACCCGTACTCGCCGTGCCGCGTGCTGCGGCGACGCAGTGATCAGGGTTAGAGGGGTAAGCCAGGGTGCGATGCACCCCACCTCCTGGACGCCAGCGCGGCCATTCCATGCCCAATCCTATTCCATTGGCTGCTGCTGCTGCGTGCCTGTGTAGCGGCAGCTTCATTCCACGGCCTGCCACCCGCCGCAGTGGCTCGCCCAGCAGGGCCCAGCGTGCTCGGCTGTCCCTTTGCTGCTGGGTTTAGTCGCGTACGTGCGTGTTACACCACATGGGCACATAGGCTGCTGCTGCGGCGCCAGACGCCTGCAGTAAGCAGCACCTGCTGTGAGAGCTACGGCACAGCACCCGCTCGAGCGACTGCACTCGAGTAGCCGGTCTAGGCGTGCCACTTCTTCATCACGCTCTGAGGCAGCAACATGTGCATGTCTCACGCACGCGCGCTCTGAGGCGGTCCCTGCCGTGCACCGGCGCTAAACCTCAGCCGAGCGAGAGGACCCATTGCCTCGGAAGGTCTTGACGGCCTCAGCGCCTCGCATGAGCTGTATGTAACTAGTATGCTGACGCCAGACAACACTTGCAATACACATGCATAACCCGCTGCTGCCCGACACGGCTTGCCTCACACACTCGGGTCGTGCTTACTAAATGTTACCTATTTCTGAACACACTCGCCGGCTCCACAGCGCGGCTCTCTACATCACCATGGTCTTCCTCAGCATCGCCACCGCTGCCGCCCGGGGCCGCCGGCATGGCGACGCTATCGGCCTCTTGGCCGCCCGCTGCCGCCGCGCCGCCCCAGCCTCCCGGCACCAGGGGCTGCATCAGATAGGGCGCGCCAGCGCCGATGCGCTGGCCCAGCCCCAACGGCCACACCCACACCGGCGCCCCCAGGGGCCGCACCAGCTGCGGCAGCGGCGCCAGCCAGTACAGCGCGGGCGGCCCCGACTGCAGCCCGGTCTCCTCGCTCTGGCGGCTCAGCCACACCGCAAAGCCGCGAGTGTCCTCCGGCTCGCGGCTGCCGTCCGTTAGGGGCAGCAGCCGCACGGGGCACCCCTCAAAGCCAGGGCCGCCTGCAGCCTGCTGCTGCTGTTGGGCCCAGCGGCCGCCGCGTGCCCTCCTGACGCCGCCCAGGCCGCTGCAGGAGCCGGAGTGTGCCGGCTGGGCGGCGCGGCGCGGCAC
This sequence comes from Chlamydomonas sphaeroides, assembly GCA_001662425.1. Taxonomy (NCBI): domain Eukaryota; kingdom Viridiplantae; phylum Chlorophyta; class Chlorophyceae; order Chlamydomonadales; family Chlamydomonadaceae; genus Chlamydomonas; species Chlamydomonas sphaeroides. Next base: position 36,060 of record BDDC01000070.1, on the reverse strand, counting down.
GCCCTGGGTGTGGCGCCCCTCCCTGGCGGGCTCCAGGTAGTGGCGCCCCGCCAGCGCCCGGACCGAGGTGCGCAGCAGGGGAGCTGCCGCGTCGTCCGCAGCAGCCCTGCTGGCAGCTGCGAGCCTGGCGGCGGCTACGGCCGCATCCGCCGCGGGAAGCACAGCGCGCGTGTAGCCAACAGACCGTTCGCCGGCTCCGGCGATGGCTGCTGCAGATGGCTGCTGGCCTGGCCCGCCAGCATCCGCGCCTCCCCGCTGCCGCACGTTGCGCCCCGCGTGGTCCCTCCCGCTTGCTGATGACAGCAGCCCCGAGGCGGAGGCCTGCGTGCAGGTAAAGAGCGAGGGCGGGTTCTTGGGCGCCGGCTCTTTGGGCACCAGGCGAATCCCCAGCCGCTGTGCCATGCATGGAGGCCCGTCGCCTCCCAGCCTGCACGTGCGGTGGGGCTGAGGCCCACCTTTGCGCCCGGCGGCCGGCGGCGGCTGTGCGTTGAGTCGTGCAACGCAACGTTGCGGCTGTCCTCATCCGCGTCGGCAGCATCCCCAGCGCCCCCAGCAGCATGGCGCTTGGTGCCTGCAAGGGGCGTATACAGGCGAGGGTGGGCAGGGTCGTGTATCTGCAGTCGTTTAGAGTAACGACCGCACGCATCATTATGAACATGTGCAGGTGCGTGGCGGCAGGGGCGCTATATATAGCAATTGCTTAACTTTATGCGGCTTAGCGCGGCACGCCAGAAGCAAGGCAGCCGGAACCAACGTGTGCCGAGGCGCCCGAGGGCCTCAAGCCACATATATAGCTGATGCGTACCTCGGCGCGTCTCGCAGCCAGCACCCTTGGTCCGCTGGGCCCCGTGGGCTCGCTGGGTCCGCTTTGTATCTGCGGGCAGGGAGGTACGAGGGGCGGCGTTGCGTGCATGATGACCGTGCGTGGGGGCGCAGAGACGTCGGCATTCGAGGCGAGGCCGTCTTGACCGTGCTACAGGGAGCACGCAGCCAAGCAAAGGTACAGAGCGTATGGAGCGGCTGATAGATGGCGCCGCATGCTTACCAAGCGTGTGCTCTGTGACGGCGACGGCAACCTCAGCGCTGAACATGATGGTCGCTTCTACAAAGTTGTTGGAGGCAGCGGCGGTCGAGATGACCTGCAGTGATAGATACAAGCGAGGATGTCCGCCGCCGATGCACAGCAGATGTTGATGAGTACTCCCAGAGGTTGTCTTGAGGTGGCGCAGCGGGCAGCGAGTACGTTCAGCTACCCAAGCGAGTGCCCCTTTATTGCTAGGTGTACTGGTTGAGTGTGTGGTCTGTATGTGTGTGTATGTGGGGGGCGGGGGGCGTTGTCTGTGTTGTCAGTTAGTTGCGACTGGTATTATTGCTTTCACAACATATATGAGTTTCACCGCAACAGCAGACCACAATGGTCATCTGTACGGGACCTGCGGTGCTACCCGCCGAGCGAAGTAGCGAACGTACGCATGGCAGCCGCCGGACCATACTGGTCGCAGGCCGGTCCGGAGAAATTGTTCCGATATCATCCTTGAAGTTGTCCACCGAGTTCGCGCCTTGTCGGCATCCCAAGGTTGCATTAATATGTCTCAAAGAGCCTGCGGATGCAAGGGCCGGGTCGGCGGTGCGCTTCGGGCTGGGCTGCAACCGCGCGCGTGACGGTAGTGACGGCAGACATGGCATGAGCACATACAGTCAGCTCGATCAGCTCGCCGTTGATGAGCTGCGAGCCAAGCTGCGTCAGCATCGCGGCGACCGCGAGCTGCAGCACTTGTGCCGGCTGCATGCCTACCCACGGCACAGCCAGAAACAGAAATAGAAATATGGGTAAAGCGGACTTGAGGTAGGCCCACTTGGGGCCCGCAGCGGGCCCGCCGGAGCCCCCTTCGCGCCCTGTCCCCGGACGGCAAAGCCACCAGCAGCTCCCGCATCGAGGCCGGCAAAGTGGCCAGCAGCATCGCCACATACATCGGCTCATAGTCGTCATCGTGAGAACCGCGCCGCAGCCCAGGCGCGTCACCAGGGACGACGTGAGCGGCGGCGGCGTCAATGCCGCCTGCTCCAGGCACGGCTGCGCGAAGCAAGCCGCCACAGCCCCGCCATGTCCACGCAGGGGCAGCACGCTGCCGTCACGCGGATGATAGCGTGAGTTTGGTTATTAGGAAGTCCAGGTGGTGCCAGGTTGGCGCGTGGTCCAGCGGCTGGTGCGTTGGCGCGACGGGGGCAGGAAGGTGAGCAGCAGCGGTCTGATGGGTCAGCGGGAAAAGCTTCATTCGCCAAACAGCCCCGCGGCCTGCTGGTGCAATGCCCTGAGACCTCACACACAAGGCCCTGCCCGCCCACTTACGTGCAGAGCAGCCTTTCAGGCCGCCAGCCCTTGCGTGCCATCAGATTCCATGCCGGTTGATGAAAGGGCAGCGCCGTAGGCCTGCAGCCGCGGCTGCGAACGCCGGCGGCTAACTGCGTCACCTCTCCTGGATTCATGCGTGACGTTTTGCTTGTGACAACAACAGTTTCATGGGCATCACGCACCCGCCCGCTGGCGGCCCGCAAAGGGCAGCCAGAGGGCACTGTTGAAGTTTATGCCACTAAAGGGAGCAAGTTTGGAGATGGCAGAGCATGGACCGACGGGGGGCCGAGAATAGCCGAGGAGGACCTGCGGGTGCCGGCGACGGCAGGGGAGACGGGGCGACGGGGCTCTCCCCTGGGCGACGGGGCTTGCACGGGCCAGCGACATGCGACCCCAGCACGGCTGCTCGCATTTCACGCATGTTTGCCGCCTCTGTAGCCCACAGCGTTGAAACTCTGTGCCTACCTGCGCATGGGGCCCGAAGTCATGGCTCGCATCCGCGGTAGCCCAGGGGAGGTCTCCCCTGCGGTAGCCTTCCTCAGCGACGTCCACAGGAGTTCACCAGCTTGAACATAGTGCCTGAGCTGTGCACAAGCCTCTCCGCAAGGTTGCCGGGTAAGGCAAGCAGAGAGAGAGAGAGAGCCGAGACATGCTGCAGGAATGTGGTGCGCTGGAAGTTGCAAACTGAAACATGGGCGAACAGCTCAAGTTCCTGTTACTGTGCGCAGGAGGCATGTAAGGCTAGCTTTGGCTGCATGGCGAGTTGGGCGACAGCTACCTGTGAGACAACCGTGAGCTGCACTCAAGGCCCGGCCGGGCCCCTTGGACGCCCCTGGTGAGACAACCCAGGCACGCACACCCTTTCCCCCCTTCCCCCCACACGTCAGGGGTACCTCAACGTATTGCTGCCATGGCTGCGGACAGGAATGGAATGGGTTGGATAGGGTGGCGCCGCTTCTGGTAGCAGAGCCCATGTTGGCGACGCGTGGCGACGTCACGGGACAGACAAATTACTTGCCCGCTCCAGCCCGCCCAGAGCTTGACGATAGAGCGTGTACGTGCATAGTGCCGTGCATGTGATGTGTAGGCGTTTACCGCCGGTTCGGCGCTTAGCTCCCGGATGGCATCGTTCGCCGCGGCAGTTGAGGCTGGCCCCTTCGCTGGCGCCGCCGCACACTTTGCTAACGTGCAAACCGCTTATGTATAGCAGGTTGTGCTTTAAGCCCCTACTTACATACAACCACACGCCGGAACGGGAACAGGACGAGCGGTTCCTGCCATCGCCGCGCTTTGCTGAGGACACGACGTGGAACAGAGCTGTGCTACGTAGCTGCACAGTCTGAACCGCAGTTCGTTGGCGCCGCGTCGCAAGCTTTGCCTAGTTGTCCCCTCACTCCAGCTGAGGATTTTGTTCCTCTAAGCGTCAGCATGCACGCTTAGCAGAAGGCTGGCTTATTGACCTCCTTAGTTCTTGATGCCGGTATCCGTCGCTCCGGCCAAGATGGCAACAACAGCTGCCGACTCTCACACACAGGCGGGTCGCTATACATGCAAGCGTTAGTTGAGCCCCTCACGTGGACTGCATGGCTGGCGGCTGGTTGGCCGCCAGCGCATGCGTTGCCACGAACTTGCGCAAGAACCCCGCGCCACGCCCCTTTCCCCGCGCCACGCCCACTCATGCACGCTGCTGCCCCCGTGACTGCCCGCCCTTCACCGGCGAGCAGGTTCCCGACGCAACCCCGGCAGAGAGGCCGTCGGCTGGCGTGTCTGTCATGCAGAAGCTTGCGTCTGTCCTTCCAGGTGCGCCCCCCTGGACGCGCGCGGCCCCCTGTTGCCGCTCGGTATGCCATATCCCTTGCCCCGGCAACACGCTTGCCCCTCAACCCTCGATGCCCCTGTCCACACCGTCCCCACACCCTCAATGCCCCTGTCCACCTCAGGCTTCGGGCTGAGCGCAGCAGGCCGCGGCACTGGCGCCGCCGCGCGCGTCTCCGCTGACGGCGGCGCCGCCGCCACCGTCAATGCATCCGCCGCCTCCCCGTCCGGCGTCAACGTCCAGGTGCCGCCGCCTCTAGAAACCTCCTCTCAGCCCGGCACCCCCTCTGCCCACAGCGACTCCCACCACGCCCACGGCACGCCCGAGGCGCCGTCGCCCCAGCTGCAGCAGGAGCAGCAGCAGCCAGGAGGGGTGCCGTCCGCCGACGCCGCCATCACGCCCCCGCCAGCGCTGCACATGATGCGTGTCGGTGCAGGCCGGGCCAGCGACCCGACGTCCCAGCAACGGCCGACCCAGCCTTCCCTGGGTTTCACCACTAAGCCGCTCGAGTCCCGGACCGTGCCGCAAGCGCATCACGGCGGTAGCATGGGCGGTGCCGGGGACGGCAAGGGCACCAGCGACGGCGGCGACGGCGGCGGCGGCGGCGGAAAGGGCCCTGACGGCGGCGCCAATGCCACGGCGCCGAAGGCTCCGGACGCGACGCCCGTGTTCATTGAGAACGCCCTGTACGACAGCTATTGCTGGTGCGTGTGGAGCGCGGCGATGCGCCTCGCGCCGGGGCCACGGCACTGCTGCGCGCTTGCGCCCTGTGACCTGGCGCCCTGTGACCTGACGCGCCTGCACCGTGACCATCCTCATGTACGACAGGCACGGCATCAAGAAGCTGTACGGCTGCGGCGTCTTCTTCTTCATCCTGTTCCTAGCGGTCTGGTTTCAGACGCAGGACGGTGCCACCGCCTTCAAGAGCTCCGTCATGTCGTCGTTCAGGGTAGGCCGCGGCACCAGGGCGGTGTCCAGCATCCTAGTCATGCGCCTAGACAGCGGGCGACAAGGTCCCCGTGTCATGAGCGAGCGGACCGGGCTGATGCCATGGCGCTAGCGCACGAGGTGGCTTGTAGGCGGGCGCATGGGAGACTGGTGGCCCACCGGGTGCTGCTGGCAGATCGGCCGCGCCGCCGCCTGCTATGCCCCTCGTTGGCCGTGACCGTATGCCGCGCCATGCCGTACCCCCGGCGCCGTACTGCAGTCGTACGACAGTGGCAACACGTGGGAGCGGTCGACCATGAAAGACATGGACAGCGTGTCGGACGCGTTCGAGTACATGCTGGGGTGAGTGGGAAGGGGTCGGGGACTGGGGCTGAGGCGGCTGAGGGCCGGAACGGTGCGGGGCAGCGATGGCGCGGCACGGTGACGCCTTCTTGTCCCCATGCTCGCGCTAGGGCCGCCCCCTCAGCATGCGCCCCTGACCTCTTTCTCCTATCGCACACCTCCGCCACCCCACTTCGCCCCTCGCCGCTCCCGCGCAGCTACATGTCCTCGGTGGTGCAGCGCAGTGAGCAGGTGCTGCCCGAGGCGGGCACGTTCGTGTACCTGGGCGACTTCGCGCACGTGACGTATGCGCAGATGAAGGTGCGGGCTTGCGGAGGCATGTGGCCTAGGTCGGTGGAACGGGGTGGCGGAGGGAGGCAACGCCGCATCTGAGTTAGCTGGACTGGGGTATGAGCGTGGGAATGGGCGGGAAGGGGCTTGTGGGCTGGCATGGACGCGCGGGTCGCGTAGGCGTGAAGGCGAGGGCATGTGGGTCGGAAGACAGCAGAGGGGGCACGGGTGGCGGTGGTTTTCCATCCCCTTCTGCCCTGAAGGCGCCTGGCTTGCCTGCCATCCTGGCGCCTCTCTGCCGGTCCTCTTCTTCTTCCTCCTCCTCCTCCTCCTCCTCCTCCTCCTTGTCGCAGATCAAGCTGGCCGGCTCCTGCGGGGCAAGCGGGGATCCGGAATCAAGGCGCCGTAGCATCGCGTCTCTACGCAACCGCACCGAGAACTTCCTGCTCGAGTGAGCCGAGTAGGCCGTGTCTGCGGTTGAGCGCAACCTGCAGGGCTGACTGCGTTGCCGTGATGAGGGCGAGCACGAGATGATCCCCCAGGAGCTCAAGCGAAGGCTCGGGCCTCGGCCCGACAGGGAGGTGCCGGGGGCAGCCGTAGTCACCGCCTGGCAAGCCCCTGACCCGAGCCCCTGACCCGAGCCCCTGGCCTGGGCCCCTGGCCTGGGCCGTGGGTGTGCGCGGCTCGCAGGCAACGAAAGTTGTTGGCACACCCACCAGCCGTGCGTGGGACCTGCGCACACGCTTCAGCGTGGCAACGCTGCCTGCCCCGGTGGACCTGCTCACGCTGTCGTCATGCTTGCACCCCTGGCCCCTGGGTCGGCTTGCGCATGGGCTCACGGAGTCGTCCGCCCGCAGTGGGGCTCATGCAGTTGCGCCCTGTCGTCTGCTACCCGAGAGGCAACCCACCCTCTTGCCAATGGCTCCCTGCTGCGCTTCCCCGTGCCGTCGATTTCCCGTCCCCGCAGCCCGAATTGGTTCCAGTACCTGGCGGGCGGCAGCCGGCAGGGCGGCGCGCTGCAGCTAGGGCCGGACATGGACCCACGGAAAGAAATGGCGGGGCAGCCCAGGGTGGGTGCCGGGGGCTGGGTGGGTACTGGGCTGCAAGTCGGTGTCGCAGTGCTGCTCCCATTCCAGGCCCGTCCGCAGGCTGCCTCTGCGCGGGTGCCCTCCTTCGCCTCTGCGCCGTTCTCCCCCCTCTGCCCTGTTCCTCATCCCCCAGCCCTCCCCTGTCCTCGCCCAGGGCAACGACGCGGTGTCGGCGGAGCTCATCGGCCTCAGCGACACGTGCGCCTACCTGAGCCGCACCAACATGCCTGTGGACCCCTACTACAGCGACATGAACGACAACATCCGCAACATCTTGTGGGGCGTGCCCTACTACACCCGCCTGTCGCCCTTCCAGGTCTGCGCCGCCCTCGGATGCCAAACTGCTGCGCCGCCGTTCAGCGCATGGCCAAGCTAGCGACACATCCTTGTGCTCGTGGCGCAGTGGTGCCCAGAAGCCTTGCAATCTCCAAGCAAGCCCTACAAGCCCTGACACCAAACCCTGGACCTCTCTGGTACCGCAGATGGACCAGCTGGCGTTCCTGGACCTCGTGGGCCTGCTGGAGCGCCAGCGCAGCAACCTCACGGAGCAGGCCGAGGCCAACAGCACGAACTCCGACTACGACAGCTGGAGCTGGAGTAAGTCGGCCCGGCAGCATACGTCTGTGGACAGCAGAGGCACGCACACTGGCATCATGTTTCACCACGCACGTGGATGCGTGAGCAGCCAGCTGCACGCCCGTCGGATCCGAGCACGGGCTGGGGCCTGATGAGGGACGCGCAGCACTGAAAACTCGCTGCGCTCACCAAACGGCCGTCGCCCGCCCCCGCCAACCCCCAGAGGGCCTCGCGGCGAGCGAGGGCATCTCGGACGGTGCTGAGTGCTCTGCGCCCTTCAGCAGGTGCGGCTCAGGACGTACAGGTCCTCCCGATGTGGCATGGGTGCCAATGCCCACCTCTAGGGACCTATGGTGGACACGTGAGGGAATTGTAGCTGCCCGAGGACGCAGACCCGAGGGCGCAGACCCGGCGCCGACTCGGATGCCAGCCGGTTAACCCGCTGTCCGCTGCCCCACCCGCTGGCTCATCGCGCGCCTGACGTCCCTCGCGGCTACAACCCCCACGGCTGCACCACGCCTTCCGCACCCACGACTGCATGGTCCACGGCTCGTTCCCTTCCCTGGCCCCGTGCTGCCCCCTGCCTCCTCCACACGCAGGCGATGCATCGTGCTGTCGCCGCCTTCAGACGACCTGCTGTGGGCCGATGGCGACAGGACCTTCGGCAACCACGACTCTGACGACGGCTTCGACGACCACATTGAGAAGCTGTGCTTTTGCGCGCACAACACCACGGGGCTGCCCCGCTCGCTGCGCGCCTACCTGGACCCCACCGACCGCAGCGGCACCACGGCCGTCGTGGAGCTGGTGCGGCTGTGGCCCGACTTCGTGAACAAGCTATCGCTTGACGAGATGCAGGTGGGGCGAGGGGTGGTGGGGTGCCAGGCTCGTAAGTGGCAACAGTTGTTGTACCAGATCGGTGACGGCATGGGTGTAGCGCAGGGGCGTGCCCGGGCGTGCCTTTGCGACGGCCGCCTGTGGCCGATTTGCGTCAGGTCTGCAGGCGGGCGCAGTCGGTTCGGACACAGCGCAACTGCGCGGCGAGTGCGTTCCTGCAGTCCTGCCGATGAAGCTATGTGCCGGCATCCCTTGCCGCTGGGTCGAGGCTTGGCGCTTGGCACGATCGCTCATCCAACCAACCGCCCAATCGACCCCCAAACAAACCACACCCATCCGACCCGCCAACTTTCCCTCAGGTCGGCCTGGCCTACCTCAACGCCTCCATCCGGGGCGTGGTGGGCAAGTACGCGGATTCGCTGACGCTAGGCATCCACGCATACGACAGGAGGACTACGGACAGCTCCGTCATCTTCTACTTGGAGGTGCGGCGGCGGAGTGGCTCGCTGTCGGGTTCAACAAAGCAAGGGCCTCCGGATCATGTGTTGGTCGTTGAGCCGATGCTGGCGCACCTGTCAGCGGAAGGGCTGGTGGGCTAGAGCCTAGAGCCGCACCGGTTGCGGTTGGCTCCATCGGCCAACCCCACGTTGGGGCCCCCCCGACGCCCTGCCCGCCGCCCTGCCTCGCCAGGCGCGGCGCGATCGCAACGAGGGCCGGCTGGAGACCACCACCACCACCCTCACTCTCGACACCGAGTGGAGGAGATCGGGTGGGTGCGATGCGTCGACTGGGGCGGGCGGCGGGGCTTGCGGCCACATGACCCTTGCCCGTTGCCTGGCCCCTCCGCTCGCGGCTGCGTTCCCACCCTTCTGTCCCCACCCTTCCCCTCTCGACGCCTCTCCCTCAACGCCCCTCACTGCCTCTGGCTCGCTGATTGCAGGGCCAAGGCGTTGGCCCCGCGGTACACGCAACACGCTCCGCGCCCTTCCCCCGCTCCCCGCCAGGCAAGTTCTTCATGTTCCTGGTCATCGTGGCCACCATGATGGACATCATCATCACCGTCACCAACGTGCAGCTCGCCAACCAGCAGGGCCACACCTTTGCCAGCTACTTCATGGGAGGCACCTACACGTGAGGGGCCGGGACGGGACAGGACGGCTCGGGCTTATGAGGAACATCGAGGGCCGAGCCGCGACGGCCAGCACGAGGGCAGAGGGCAGCGGCCGCGCTGCCATCAGGCAGGACCGCGCCCGCCTGCTTCAAAGCCGCGCCAAAGGAGGGGCTCTCGTCGACCGGCGCTTTGCGTCTCTCCCTCGACGGCCCTCCGCTCCGTGCGCCCTCCCCTGCCCCTGCCCTGCCCTGCCCTGCCCTGCCCTGCCCTGCCCTGCCCTGCCCTGCCCTGCCCTGCCCTGCCCTGCCCTCCCTCCCTCCCCAACCCCGGTCCAGCAACATCTTCACGTGGCACCAGCTGGATGTGCTGCACCACCTGGCCATGCTGGCCTGGATCTTCATGTGAGAGGAAGCCTGGGCAGGGCAGGGAGGGCGCCTGGCCTGGCTTGGCGGTTGCTGCGTTGGGCAGGCGCCAAGGCAGGTCGGACAGGCACCGCACAGGCACCGGAACGCAGGCGCGCAACCCGGCATGCGCAGCCGTGGCCTCCTGTGGCTCCTTGCGCACCCCCGCAATGTGGTTTCACCTGGTGCACGACACGGACGGACCCAAGGCCGCCCTCCTCCCCTGCCACGTCGAAACCCACCTCCGCCCCCTCGCCCCTACCTGCTCCCTCGCGGCAGGTGGTTTCACCTGGTGCGCGGCACGGACGGACCCGTGCTGTACCCCCAGAGCGCACAGGTGCGGTGCCGGGGCAGGGCAGCGCGCGCGGGACGGGACGGGACAGGGCATGGCAAGGCAGATGGGCCTGCGCGCCCACATCCGTCACCCTCCCCATGAGCCCCTGCGGCATCTTGCTGCCTCGCGGTGCGTTGCGCTACTCCTGTGCGCCTACCCGCTGACCATTCCCCGTCACCCCTCCTCCCGCCCCCACGCGCCTCCAGGACCTAGCCACCGCTGACTCGTCTGCCACGGTCTTCACCGCCTGGCTTTACTTTGGCCTGGCCATGTTCCTGCTGGTGGGCCTGCGGTGCTTCAGGTGAGGGACAGGCCATTGCCCTCGCATCCCTACAGCACTTCCACCCGTGCACGGTTGCTCCCTGGTACCTTCAGTGCATGGAAGGTTGCACGGGCAGCGCGTGAGCCGTAGGCGATAGTGTGCTGCATGCGTCAAAACCTCGCACTATGTCCGGGGCCGGGGCTGAGGCGTTGTAGGTGCGTGCCAGGCCATTGCTCACCCCATTGCAGCAGCGTCAGGTCATGGGGTGGGGGGCTTGCATGGGCGGCGGCGGCAGGGAGGCGGTGTAGGAGCCGAGATGCTGGGTGGGGCGCATGCGGCCTCAGCTGTCAGCTGTCACCCACTGTTTGTCATTGGCCATCGTCGCTCCCCGCCTCGCTGCTCAGGTACCTCAAGTACCACACCGGCCTGCGCATCTTTTACAACCTGTTCAGGTGCGTGCGGGGCAGCTGGCTTGCCTAGCGGCAGCGTGTGTGCATCAACAGCGCGACCGTCCGTTCGGCCGCCGGCCGTCGCGCATCCCACGACGTGGCTTGGCTTGAGGAGGCGGTAGAGGGGAGGGAGAGGTGGGGCCAGAGGTGGGGCCCAAGGACCTGGGCTTGGCGCTGTATGCAGTACGTGTGGCAGGGGCCACCCGGGGCTCGCGATCGGCCCATCCGCCACCGTCCACGGCGCGTACACGTGCACAACTCGCCTCCGACCGAAAATCCATCCTATGCTGAACTCTGGCTACGTCTTCGAATTCACAACCCCCAACCCCCTGACCCCAACCCCACAGGCGTGCCTACCAGGACCTGCTCGAGTTCTCCACCTTCGTGGTTGGGATCTCTATCCTGCTGTGCTGCTGCGTGTTCGGCATCTTTATCATCTCGGGCGGCAACTCCATGTTCACACGTGAGGGAGGGCTAAACGATGCCCTGGCTGCGGGGCTCTTGGGGCTTGGGTGTAGGGCAGCCCGCGGCATGCCCGTCGGCAGGGAGCCGGTGTTACCCTTCTTTTCACAGGATGAGTAAATTGCTGCTGTCGGGGGTTAGCGCGGACGGGGACGGACGGTGGTCGGCCGCAGCAGTGCGCAAGGGCCCGGCAGAGCGCTGGCCGCACTGCGGGGGCCGTCCGCACCCCCTGCAGGGCTACGGCAGGCAGCCAGCAGTCCGGGCGACGGCATTGCGAGCGCCGGCGGCCCGCACTCACCGGCGCTTGGCACCCCTTCCGTCTCCCGCAGAGTTTGGCGCCGGCTTGTCAGCGATGACGCGGCTGTCGTTTGGCTTCCTGTCCTACGACGAGTTCGTCACGGTGCGTACAGTCTGCAGGGAGGGCGTGGATTGCGGGCTGGGCGTTCCTGGCCAAGGGCCAAGGTGCGGTCCAGGCGCCAATAGCGGGGGTCTCAGGTCGCTGGCGGCGCCGGCTGCAGCGCACCTCCTAGCCCACGAGGGCCGACGGCTGCGCACCCTGCTGCCTGCCTGCCCTGCGCCCCCCACTCAGGACGGCAACGGCCTGGGCCGATACGACGAGGCTGTGGTGGTGTTCTTTTGGTGCGTTAAAACTTTGTAGGGCGGAACAAAGTAGGGATGCGATTAGATGCACCCGTGCGGGAAGCAAAGCCGGTGCGTGAGGAGGCGGTTGGGGCACGCGGGAGTGGGCCGGGAGCGGGGCACGGTGGGGGGTTTCTACCGCGGTGTTCTTGGTGTGGGCCTTGGTGGCTCGGGTTACCCCAGCAGGCAAACCGTGCGATGGTGGTGCCCAGCGGTCCGCGATCTTCTCACCCTGCCGCATGCCTGGCCCCCCGCTCCTGTTTCTTGCTCGCCTCCCCTCCCCCCAGGCTGTCTGTGCTGCTGCTGGCGCTGGTGGTGCAGAACACGCTGCTCGCCATCTTCACGCGCGCCTACGAGGCGGCCAAGCGCGACACGGTGGACAACGACACCATCTTCCTGCTCTACATCATCTACGACTTGTTCTTTTGGTAAGGCGCACTGCGTTCAGTACTCCCGCGCCCTCTCCGGCTGCCTTGCGGCCTGTCCCATGTCCGCGCTCGGCCGCTGGTGCTGCCTTCAGCACGACTCGGGCGGGCCTCGCGAGCAAACCCCAGCCCGTGCCCCAGCGCCTCCTCAACCATCAACCCGCCCCCTTCGACTCCAGGTACCACCGCCTTCGCGTCTACTTCCTCATCGTCTACTGGTCCCTCCTCACCGACCCGCTGCGCCTCACCTGCTACCGTGCCGGCCGCAACGCCAAGGGCCAGCCGCTGCCGGCACCCAGCGGCGGCGTCAAGTGCTGCGGAGGCGGCGGCTGTGGTGGAGGCGGCGGCGGCGGCGACTGCCCCTGCTGCTGCGGTAGCTCTGACGGGGCCTCGCAGCCAGCCAGCGGTGACGCGGGACAGCATCCTCAGCAGCAGCAGCAGCAGCGCAAGGTGCGGCGTACCCGGCCCTGGACCTTTTGGACCGACGCCTACGTCACCATGTTTGACATGTACGATGGTGAGGCCGACGGCAAGCCCGGAGCACCCCCTGACCACACCGGAAGCGCCCCCAGCGGCCTGCCTATCAGCAGCAGCCCCGCCTCCAGCGGCCTCAACGGCAGCGGCAGCATGCCCAGCGGCCTGGACGGGAGCGGACGCATGGCCAGCGGCCAAAGAGGCAGCGGCCGCGCCTACAGCGCCCGCAGCGGCCGCGTCCCCGGCGGCGCCAGCGGCAGCGTCCGCGCCGTCAGCGGCCGCAGCGGCACCTACAGCCGCGCCAGCAGCGGGCGCTCCTCGGCGGCCGGCCCCGCGCAGCACGTGCTGCCGCCGCTCAACCCCGGCGAGGGCCGCTGGCAGCGCTGCGGCCAATGGCTGGCGGCCAAGCAGTTTGCCTACAGCTGGGTGCCTCGGATCGGGCCCCAGCCGGAGGAGGAGCTGGAGGAGCTGCAGCAGGACGGCGCGGCCCAGCCCCAGCAGGGGCCCGGCGCAACGGCTGGGCAGCCGCCGCCGCCCCGGCCCGCGGCCCCGGCGCGCGTGTCGTGGCCCCGCCGCTTCCTGCGCTACTGGGCGGACCTGCCGCGCCGCGTGCGGCTGTACACGCTCGAGTCGTACCACAGGTACGGCGCACGGGCGGGTGTACGGCTCGGTGCCAGGCGCCGGGGCAGGGCGCCGGGAGGATGCAGGGCCTGCCTGTTGAGGGCTCGCGCGGGGCCCTGCCCTCACTCGGCCCCTGCGCATCGCGCTGTGCCTGCCAACCTCGCGCTGTGCCTGCCAACCGCTGCACAGGGACTTTGAGCTGCTGGTGGCTGGCGCCGATGAGCTCAAGGCGGCTGTGGTGGACAGCCGCGGCAAGATGGTGTACAGCAAGGGCGACAAGAGGGGTAAGGGAAAGGGGGGAGGGAGGGAGGGTGCATGTGTGTGTGGGGGGGGGGGCGCAGCTTCTGTGCCGCAAGGCGGGAAGGGCCGAGGGCGTGGGGAACCCGCGTGGAAGGTGTGCGTGCAGTGTTGAAGGCAAGGGCGCGGGCCGCGGGGGCGATGCCCGCACGGGGGGCTGGCGTCATCGGGTGTCAAGGGGACACGGTGCTAGGCCCATGCCCATCACTCGCGCACCTCCGCACGCGCTACCCCTCCTCGCCCTCCCCCCACCCAGGCGGCACGCACTCGATGGCCTACACCTGGGCTCGCTGGCGGCTGGCCTCGTCGCCCCACATGCGGGCGCTGGTCAACTACTTTTCTGACCACACCATGCAGCGCCTCAACACCATGCCGGTGGGTCTCCGGTGTGTGCTGCTGCGCTCGTTCGCAAGGGCCACGCCTGCGGTTTCTGGGATGCCGCCTATCTACGGTGGCAACCGGACCAAGCACCGGGGAAGTGGAGCAGCAACTCGCTGTGGACCTGGGCCGTTTGTGGCGTGGCAGGGGGAGCAGGGAGTGGCATGACGCGAGCGCAACGCACGGTGCCCACCCTCAGGTGTTCAAGGGCGCCCTGCGCACCGCTGCCGACGCCACGGCAGGCGCCCCCGCCGGCGCGCCGCCGCCGGCCCCTGTGGCGGCCCCCGCCGCGGCGACCCTGGGACACATCCCCGAGGGCGATGAGGACGAGGCGCCTACACTGAACCTGCCCACCGCCTTCCATGCCATCCTCCCCATGACCTCCGGAGTTCTGGGGCCCCCGCCGCCGGGCGCCCCCTCCCCCTCCCCCTCCTCCTCGTCCCTGTACCCCCACGTGGGGCCCGCCGTGCATCCCTTTGCGTCGTACCAGGTGCAGTCGCAGGTGTCCCTCAAGGTGCGGCACAGGGCGGGGGGAGGGCTGCACCTGCAGCGGGAAAGATGGGAGATGGCGCCAAGCAGCGAAGGGGACGGAGGGGGCTGGGGCGGCCAGCGGGGGCTGGGGCGGCGGCCAGGCGCCGAGCGGCGGCTCGCCAGCGGGGTGACGGGGCAGCCCGCATGTGGCGGCGTGGAGGCGACGTGCTGCACGGGCATGACCGCCCACCCGGCCCCCGTGGGGGTGCTCACTCGTGCTTCTCTAGCCCGGGCACCTGCATCCGCAGGCGGACACCACACCTCCCCGCCCCGGCGCCCACGCCTGTCCCCGCAGCGCTCCCTGCCCGCGGTCTCGCCCGCGGCGGGCCCCCCGTCGCGGCCCGGCCCCGGCGGCGGTGGCGTCCTGGGCCCGGCCCACTCGCTCGTTTCGATGTTTCCCTGGACCGGGGACGACGTGGTGGTCACCGGCGGGGGACGAGAGGTCAAGGTGAGTCGTGGCGGGGAGGGAGGGAGAGGACGAAGGATAGGCAGGGCGAAGGAGCTGGGCAAGGGCGACGAGCGAGGAGGATTGGGGCCGGGGAATCCATGTGGCGGGCCGTACGCTGTCGTACATGAGTTGCGCTGCCGTAACTTTGTCGTACCCCGTGCGCAGGTGGGCGCCTCCCGCCTGGAGGACGCCAAGGCCGCGTACAGCATGTGGCGGCTGTACAGCGAGGACTCCGTGTCTGCCGTACACGTCACGCCTGTCGTACATCACCCGCAGCTGCATGAGCAGGGGCCTCACCGGGTGTTCGGTGCCGTGCGCAAGGTGTTCGGCCCCGTGCGCATGATCGAGATGGCCGCCGAGCCCGGGGACATGGTCGCGGCTAGCGCGGCGGCGGCGGACGCCGAAGGCGGTGCGGCTTCTGGCAGGGGCTGCCGGCAGCTGCTGGATGCGGCGGAGCTGCGCTTCTACGTGCCGGTGGGCGGGGGCGCTGATTGAGGGCACTGGTGGCCGTTGGGGCGCTGGCGGCTGCGAGGCGGCGGTTGGCTATGTGGCCCAATGTTGGCGGAAAGGTTGCGTATGGAGCAGAGACGGCAGTGCGCTGCCCACACAAACCCTGGCACCCTGCCTCCGCTTACATACCCCATGCGCTGCCTCGCCAGGCGTACGAGGACGAGCTGATGCGGCTGCTGCTGGCGGGGCCCTGCGCCGTGGGCCGCGCGCTGCAGGCGCAACACCGCCGAGCGCTGGGCCGCCTGCTGCTCAAGTGCGGCGGGGGGTGCCGCACTGCTGGCGGGGCGTCATTGCAACCCGTCCTCTCCGCAACCCCGCTGTCGCCATCGCAGCCACCAACCCACGGTGACGGCCACCCCGCAGGCGGCGCGACGACGCCAGCCTGACCAAGGGTCCAGGCGAGGACGGCAAGGCACCGGACGAGCCCGACGTGGAGAGCGGCAATGGCGCAGTGGACCCCGCTGCTCAGCCGCCCGGCCAGCCCGCGGGCGCCCCCGCCAACACCGCTACGCCGCCGGCCGGTGCCGCCGGCGCGGCTGCCTCTGGCAGTGGCTGCGGTCGCTGGTGCTCGCAGCTGTGGGCTGCCGTCAAGCACGGCGGCAGCAAGGTGCGGCTGGCGTTCAACGCGCTGCGGCTGTGGTGCCGGCCCAACCCCTTCTGGCCCTTCCTGGACGCCACCGACGAGCACGACGAGGACCTCAAGAAGGTGGGCACTGACAGCAGGGGCCGGCGGCGGCGGCGTGGGCTGGCATCCTGCTGCGCCCGCACGGCCCCAGCTGTGCTAGTTGCGGGTGCGGGTGTGCTGTGGCTGGCGCGCAGGCCTGGCCACAAGCGCACTGCGCCTTGTGGGCCGGTGGCGGGCTGCTGCAGTGCACCGGCAGCAGTAGCATCCCATCCAGAGCACGTCCTCGCTGACGCCGACCAGGTGCACCTCGTGTAGCCTGACCCCACATACACGCGCCATTCCTCCCGGGTCAGGCAGGGCTTCGCTTCCGCACAGGTGCATTTAACCGCATTCCCTTCGCGCACCGCCGACGCGCCACTCTACCCGGGGCGTGCTGTGCCGCGTGTGGGGTTCTGTTCTACCTAACACTGGAATACACCCGCCCTCGCCTCGCCCTGTCTCTCCCCCACCCCAGCTGGTGCGAGCTGTGGTGGCCATCTACGGCCCCATGCCCGCGCTCATCACCGAGGGCCAGCAGCAGGAGCTGCAGGAGATGCAGGTGCGCGGCGGCGGGGGCTGGGGCCGGGGGGGCTGACGACAGCGCCGGGAGATGCTGGGCACTGGGCCTGCACAGCGCGCTGCTTGGGCACGGACCCCGCCGCCCGGATCTTGGTTGCCAATAGGCGGGTCGGAGCGGCTGTGTGCCGCCTGGCACTAACCCCATTCATCAACTCTCCCCACCCCCGCCCCTCCCTCTCTACCTCCGCCCCCCAGGACAACGACCGCACCATCACCGGCATCCGCAAGCTGCTCGACGCCAAGCCCGGGGGCCGTGGCTACATCGCAGGCGGCGCCGGCAGCAAGACCAAGAACGGCCGCCCGACCACCGCGACCAGCGGCGGCCGCGCGGCCGCGGCCGCATCTGCGCTGTCAGCCCCGCCAGGCCCCGGGCTCGCCGCGGCCGCGCCGCAGGACTCTGGCGACGGCCACGGCTCCGAGGGCGGCGCGGGCGGCTCAGACAGCGGCGCGGCGGCCCTGGCTCCGGCGCTGTCGAGCGGCCCCATGATCCTGGTCCCGACGGCCGCCGCGCCGCCGCCGCTGGTGACCATCGACCCGGAGCTGCTGCAGCAGGCGGTGGCCAAGGCCGTGATGGAGACGCTCAACCGCACCACCACGATGGCCAGGGCGAGCTCGTGAGGCGGGCGAGATGGGCAGAGGGCGCTGGGTCCTCCAAGCGCCACGCACCTGATGGGGTGTGCGGGTGGCGGCGGCAGTTCATCGCATGGCGCTGAGGCCCGCAGTGGCCGCTTCAGGCCTACCGGACGGCTGTGCCTTGGTTTGGGATGCGGCCGTGCGCGGCAGCGGCGGCTTCGTTGGGGGCTGGAAGTGCGCGTGGGGCAAAAGGACCTGGTTACGCCGCCTCTGAAGGCAGCGGCTTATATGCTTATGATGCATGCAGTAGTGACTCCAGTGCTGAGATTGTCGGCGACCACGCGGCGGTTTGATGCGCGCGTTCGGCTAGGGAGGTTGGGGTATTTTGTGATTGGGAGCACGTTGCGCTAGGACGTAGGACCTGGCTCGGGGCAGGAACTGGCTTACCGGCAGGCAGGGTTGTCCCGACGTCGTGGGATGGGCCTTTGTTGCCTACAATACGGTAGTTCGAGAACTCTCACGCCACGCTCGTTTGGTTGTTTGTGTTGCGCCGGCCTTGTTGCCAGGCGCGGAAGGACACGTGTCGGACGTTTAGCCCAACTACGGCGTCTGCGTGAAGATGCGCATAGATTCACATGGCGGGTCACAAGGCTTCTAAACCTCCCCAGCTGCGCATGGGTGCATGGCTCGCCCCGTCCTTGTTCAAGGCTTCTTAATCTTGTGTGGCGCTGAGATGCGACGGAAGGCCATGGGTTCGTGGTGACGCAGGGGGCCGTGCCGTACGTTTCCGGTCGTCGACGTCGCGGCACTAGTAGTGTTGTGACCAGACTGCTTCTTCGTCTCTGCCCTATGCAAAATCACTACTTATGTAAAACTAAAGCGAAGCCAGGGGTACGAGCCTGCGAAAACGAGGATTTACTATATCGTGGGAGGGCGGCGAGTGCGTGGGGCATGTCCGTGATCCTCTGAGTCGCGGAGGGGCGGGCGGGCGGCGCGGAAGCGTGCATGCAGCTGGACAGGGACAACGTGAGATCGCGAAGGAGGGCCGCATGGAGTCATACTTAGCGGCTCGGCGCTGCCTGGTGGCTGGAGCACTGCTGCAGGCCGGGGATGGGGAGCATTCTATCTGCGAAACGATTGCGGCCAGCTGCGGCGGTGCGGCGTGCGCAAAGCCGCACGGCTGAGCGGCACACGCGCAGAGGCCGTCGTCGTGACACGCCATGCATCGCAGCCTCACGTCCGGTTGCACACATGCACGGAGGCCAGGCGGGCCAACGCCACGCGCGCAGGCATCCTGCTGGCAAATAAAGCGACGCACCCGTCCAACAGCACCCGCAGTCCACTCGCTCATGCCGCGGCGCAGCACATACACCGTCGTTGCGCCTAGCTATCGCCTGCCGCCCACCACCAGCCCACATCCTCCCCTCCAGCCACCCGCTCACCCTGCTCCCCCGCCAGCGCAGGGGCCACGAACGCCCTCCGCCAGCCGCCAACCGTCACGAGCCCCCCCGCATCACGCCTCTGTGGACGTGAGCAGCGACAGGAACGCGTTCGCCAGCGCCGAGGGCGGCGGCAGCGCATGCGAGGGCGCGTCGAAGAGCTCCGCCCAGCGTGGCCGCCCGCCCGGCGCGGCCGTGGAGCCGGCTGCGGCCCCGTCCACGTCCATGGGCGCCGCGCCGCCAGAGCTCCGCTGCTTGCCAATCAGCGCCTCCAGCGCCGACTGAGGCGCCTCTGCCGCCAGCAGCGCCTGGCTGGGCCCCGCCTCGTCTGCGTCGGCGGCAGCGTCCGAACCTGCAGGCGGGAGCGAGGCCAGGGCGGGGTTAGCGCGGAGGGTCCAGCAGGGCGGGGAGCGCGCGCAACAGGTGTTCAGCGCAGCCCTGCGCACAGTGTGGATGGAGCTCCGGACACCCACGCCTGGTCCCAACGATGAACACACCCACCGGGCCCCGCCACCCGCGCCCTGGCCCTTCACGCCACCCGCGTTCGTTGCCCTCACCTGGCAGCGCCGCCACCGAATAGTGTCGGTCGTCGCGCAGGATGAGCAGCGCGCCGCAGCCGGCGGCCTGGTCGCGCGATTTGGAGCCGGCGCCGGCAGGCGCCGCCGCCGAGCCCGACGCCGCCGCGGTGGGGGCCGCGGGCAGGTGCGAGAGGTGCACCGTGTGCGCGCCCGGCACGTGGCAGTGGAAGCGCGGCGAGCCGTCCCGCGGGTCCAGCACCAGCACATGGCACGCGGGCCGGGGCTGAGGCGGCTGCTGCGCCGCGCCGCCCTTTTGGTGGCTGCGGCCCTTGTGGTGCCCCTGCCCTTGCCCGTGCTCCTGGCCGTCGCCGTGCTTCTGCGCGCCCTCGGCGGCCGCCGGCGCTGGCGTCGGCGCCGCCGCGGGTGCCGGCGCCGGCGACGGCGGCATGGGCGCGGGCATGGCCACCGCCAGCAGCCCGTGCGCCGCGTCGGCGCTGAGCGAGATGGCGCCGTAGGGTATGGACCAGTGCAGCGCGGCCGTCAGCAGGTTGTACACCGCTAGGCAGGTGGGCGAGGCGGCGGCCAGGAAGGGCGTGCCGGGGATAAACGCTAGCTGCGTGATGGCCGCCGCTGCCGCCGAGCCGCCGGCCGCGGCCGTCGCCGCCGGCAGCACCGCCGCCAGCGCGCTGCTCTCCGCGTCCCACAGCGTCACGCGCGCCGCTGCCGCCACCGCCAGCACGCTGCCGTCGGCGCTGAACGCCGCCGCGCCCAGCGGCAGCCCCTTGTAGCCGCCCGTGCTGCTGCAGCGCCAGTGCGTGTGCGCCACGTCCTGCGGCACGCGGCCCGAGCCCGACGGCGCGTCCTCGGGCGGCGCCGACGGCCGCCGCTCCTGCACCCACACCCGGAACTCGCTGTCGCTGCCGCTGCCGCCAGTGGTCACGGCCACGTTGCGCGTGGGGTGGTACGCCAGCGACGACACCGACTGCGGGTGCGGCTCGTCCACGCGCGTGTTGAGCGCGTACTTGCCGCGGGTGGCCACGGCGCCGGGCTTGGACGCGTCCCAGAAGCGCAGGGTCGCCTCCGTGGAGCCGTACGGGCCGGCGTCGGGCCTGCGGGGACGGGCGTCGGTGGTAGGTGCTCAGAGGGTAGGCCTTGTCGAGCTCGAACTCTCGGCCCATACTACCTAGGCCCAGGCGCTAGTAGGCTATGCCCCATGCTCCCACCCCTGTGGCTACCCTCCACACCCCCTGGGGCTCTGCTCTCCCCAGCCTCAGGGCCATGTGGGGCCCCTCCGGCTGCCCCTCCGGCTGCGACGCACCCTCCCGAAGCCCCTTGCAAGCTGCCAGCTCAGGCTCCCGGCACACACCCTTGTCAGCCCAGCCTCAGGCCGTGCCCCATGCCCCATGCCCCATGCCCTGCTCCCGCGCACCTGAGGTCCACGGTGGCCATGACCAGGCCGTCCGAGCTGAAGGCCAGGTGCGACACATAGGGCGGCGTTGGGCCCGTGGCGCCGCCCGCCACGGCGGCTGCGGCCGCGGACGCCTCGCGGAAGGTGGTCACAAAGTTGCGGGGCGTCACCTGCGGCCGAGGGAGGGGCAGGTCGGGGAGGTGCGGGCAGGGTGCAGCCACGCGAGAGGGTCCAGCAGGGCGCCGGGGTGCGGGGCTGATGGCCGGCCGCGGCGCAAGCTGGCCGCCATGCTGCCCAGGGGCGACGCGCGGCGGCGCGGCACCCACGGCCACGGCGCTTGTCGGGGCTCCTGTCACGCCGGCTGACTGTGGTGCCTGTGCAGTCCACGCTGCTGTAGAATAACGAGCTGCCGCACACACAGCGCCGCGTTTGCGGTGTGCAACGACCCCTATCACCGCTGCCGGCGGTGTCCTCGCCCCGTGCCACACACGCTCGCGCACCTGCAGGCTGTCGATGTGCCGGTCGCGCGCAATGTCGTAGAACTGCAGCTGCGTGTTGTCGCAGGGCAGCACCAGCACGCCCGCCGCGCCCACCGCGCCCACGGAGCGCCCCGCCGCCGCGCCGGGCGACAGCAGCGCCGTGCAGCAGCCGGCGGGGCCCGCGGGCGGCGGCAGGCCGGGCGGCGGCGGCCGGATCCCCACGATCGACTGCTCGACCTGCAGGACGGGCGGGGGCGGCGACGTCAGCGTGCGAGCGGGTTGCAATCACGACGCCGGCGGCGCCGCGCTGTCTCCCTGCTCCTTACATACCGGTTGTGCCTAGTGACCAACGCAGCGCCCGCCGGGTCCCTTGCACGCACCTTCATGGTGGCCAGGTTGACGATGCGGATGGTGTTGTCCGCCTGCCGCACCACAAACTTGGCGGGGTCCGAGGGGTAGGGGTGCAGCCCCACGATGGGCCCGCCCAGGCGCGGCAGGAAGTTGCGGCTCAGCGTCTCCAGCTGCCATATCACCAGCACGCCCTCCTGGCCGCCCGACAGCATGTAGGCGCCTGGGGTGGTGGGCGGGGAGAGGCGAGGGAAGAGGACGAGGACGAGCGCAGGCGGGAAGGTGGAGCAAAACGAGACGACGCGACAAGCTGAACAAGGAATGAAGCGATGCAAGCCGACGGGAAGGGTGCAGCGACAGCGGCCAGGGTCCGGCGCCTGCTGCGCACATCGCGAGTCTGGCCCCGCGCTGCGTGCGCGGCGCCGGGGTCCCTCCGGCCCTGCCATGCCGCCGAGCCCCCAGCTCCGCCCCGGGCACGCACCGTCCTGCGTGAAGGCCACCGCGCCCACGGCCGCCGAGTGCCAGTGCAGCGTTGTGAGCGGGGGCCCCTGGCCTGGCGCCAGGTGCACCTTGCCTGGGGGGAGGGGAGGGAGGAAGCATGGCGGAGGGGCGGGGGCGGGAGCGGTGGGCGGCTGGCGACATTCGGGCGGCGTGGCACCGCACACCGGCTGCCGCCCAGCGAGGGGCAGAGGGCCCCATGCGCGGCCGCCCAGCCGCAGGACCGGACGTGCACCTGTGGGTCGTGGACTGCCGAGCAGCGCGGCAACCTGCCGGACCCTTGAAGGTGCCATGGCTATCGCAGGCATGGCCTGAGCTGACCGCGCGCGTGAGCTGACAGCCCGCCGATTTAGGTCGCTGCCTATCGAGTCCAGCCTACGCCCAGCCCGATTTCAGGCGACCGCCGGCCGTTTCCGTGGTTTCCTGCCGTCGGACCAGCCGGCTACTGTTGCACGGCATGACTGCGCGCCCTCGCGGCCCCAGTCGCTGCATGCCTTCAGAACGCCCTCTGCCCGTTGCGATGGACCACGACACCGCATCCAGCGGTTGCGCCCATGTGAGCCTGGCCAGCTGGCTCACCTCGGTGCTCCTCCTGGCGTAGCGCCGAGGGCACGTGCTCCGCAAAGGAGCGGTAGAGCAGGAGGCGGCCCGAGGCGTCGCCCGCCACAAGCATTGAGTCGTCGTCCGACACCGCCAGGCACTAACGAGGGGCGGGAGGGGGCAGGGTCCGAGGTTGATGGGGTGACACGGAGGGGCCGGGCAGTGAGTGACACACCAGGTGGAGGCGGGCCGGCGGGAGGCCCGGCCCGGACGCCGCCGTACCTGCCCCCCTGCCTCGGTCGCCGCGCCCTCTCCGCATGGCCGCCCTCACCCCCACCCTCCCGGCACCAGCGCCGCACCGTGTAGGGCTTGGTGTGGTGCAGGTTGAGCGGCTGGTAGATGTCGCTGCCCGCCCGCCACACGTACAGCGAGTGGCGGTCCACGGAGCAGCAGAAGCCGCCCGCGGGGCTCAGCGCCAGCGGCGAGGGGCCGCGCGTCTTCATGGCCAGACCGCTGAACTGCGGGGCCAGGGAGGTGTGGGGGGACGGTCACATGTCCAAATCAGGAGGGAGGTGGACAGCGGCCATGGGGCATGGGGTACTGGCAGGTTGGGGGGTCGATTTCCGCCAGCCAGGCGACCCGGATGGCGGGCGGCGCGCCGCACCTTGCCGGTCTTGATGTCGTACGCCACGACACGGCCGCCCGTGTCCCGCATGTTGAGCGAGAAGTAGGCCACACCCAGCTCCCGGTTCACAACCTGGGCGGGGAGGTGCGGCGGGAGGGCGGAGGCAGCTGAGAGCGGAGAGCGGAGAGCGGATAGCCTGGCGGGCTCGGGACCCAGGTGTGCGGGCTGGTGTGGGCGGCTGCTGTGAGGGGCGTGTGGGCTGTTGAAGGTGGCTGCTGCACATGGCTCCGGGATCTGTATGCCCATCCCATGGCGAGGCAGTGTTGCTGGACCGGCCTGGCTGCGGCAGCGCAGCGGTGAGCGCTCCCCGCGACCTCCTGCCCGCTGCCCCCGTGGCGCACCATGTGGTGCACTGGCTCCCGCAGGCTGATCCGGCTGAGCTCGTCACGAGTGCGGAAGTTCCACAGCCGCATTGTCGAGTCCACCGAGCAGGTGTAGACCTACGAAAGCGGCAGGTGGACAGTTGTTGCGACCAGCGGGCTGGGGTTCGTGCCGGGCAAACCCGACTCATAGCCGCTACAGCGAGAGCTTTCGTAGCAAGCAATGGTCATTGCGACAGTCCATTGTCGGCGGGGCTGCTCGGCGACTGCATGCCGCCGCCGACGCCTGCCATGCCGGCCCTCAAACCCTTGCCAGACGGACCTGCTGGTCATCGTCCGGGTTCAGAACTACGCTGGTGACCTCCGCCGTATGGCCCACGAGCTTGCCGACGCGTACGCCGGTGACGGCGCTGTAAATGTTGACGACTTTGCCACAAGGGCACAGCAGAAGCGTGCCATCGGTCGAGCACACGCATGGGCGCCGGCTGAGGTTGCCGCCCCCGCCCATGGTTGGATGTTTCCGCGGCAGTGCGGTCCAGCGGCTTGGGAGCTTGCTATCAATTATCGCATTGGTTCTCTTCCAGCGTGCAATGCAAACAGGGCTTCGTAAGCGACCTTGGCTTTGCGGGCATCACGGCCGAATGAAGTCTTCCATAGCCCAACAACGCTTACTTCCTTGCGCAAACATATACACGTACACACATATCGCCCATTACAATTAGGCCCACACACCAAGCGAGCGTTTCTGTCTAGAATGCTCAAATGCGTTTCGTGTGCATTGTGCCAACGTTATTCTTCCATGCTCCCCGCACGATGGTAGACGTAGAGAGCATTGAGAGTGAGAGAGCTGCCGGGGGCGCCCCGACGTGCTCCTACGAACCCCGCGGTGGCATCCTGGCGTGCTGGGCGCCCTCAGGCACCCGGCGCTCGTGTGGGCTCCGCAGCCTGTAGTAGGCAACGGAGCGGGATGTGAATGGGCGTGCTCAGCCTGTACATCTATGCGGCGTTGGAGCTGCAGTGTTTGGAGGCCGCCAGGCTCTGCCCCGCTGCGTGCACCTGCACGCCCGGCCCGCCCGGGCGGCCAGCACGGCGGGCCTGCTCTTCGTCCTGCCCCTGTGAGCGGCCGTGCGCATGAGCTTGCAACCGTGGCTGTTGCAGGCTATAGGGAAGTGCCTAGGCGCCGCATCGGCTTCAGGTTCCCTGACTGAGGGCCAGGCCTGGCCCGCTGGCCGACCACGTCACGAGGGTTGGCTGCCCCCCTTGCGCGCGCCGGCGGTTGTCACCGCCGCCTCACGTGCGGCAGCCGGGCCCCCGACGGAGCCGCTGCAGGGGCTCACCAGCCCCATCGGCCGGGCGAAGGTCCGTTGCGGAAGAGTTGTGGTGGGCTCATGCCAGGCCCCCCGCACGGATGAGGATCCCACCTGAGCCTTGGCTTGGAGTCGCGGTGCAAGCTGCGAGGGTTGCCGGCTGGACTGCGGGGTTGTGAGTGAAGCTGACCGCAGCCATCTGGGGTTGGGGCACATGACGACGGTACCTAACGGCGTTGGGTCACACGACTGAAGCTTCGCAACGGCAAGCTACAGCCATCAGATGAGAGTGAGGCTGGGGCTGAGGCTGGGCCTGGGCTGGGGTCCGCATAATGACCGACGGTGTTCGTCTGGTCTGGGTGGCCTCTTTTAGGGGCGAGCCCTGCACCCATGCGCAGCTGGGGAGGTTTGGGTAGAGAAGGAGCAGGCATGCGCGCACTGGCCTCAGCCCTGCACCCGGCTTGGAACACAGACAACACAGGAAAGCCGGCCGCACGCAACCCCAGCCTCACATGGCGTATGCTGCGATGGACCTGGGAGACGCGAACCTGGGGAGACCTACCACCGCAGCCTGTGATAACCGCCAGAGCTGCGGAAGTCCGATCGCCACTGTCCATTGCCGTCATAAATGTATGCGGCGCTGAGCCTCGGTCCAACCAGCGCCAGCAAGCACACGTGCCGTGCAGGTCCTGCTCACAGCCCCAACGACGGCCCGCAGTCCGGCGCCGGCTCTCCCTGCCATGTCCTGAAAAGCGCGCCTCTCCACCCACCGGCGGCGCGGAGGGTCCATCACGGCCAAGCCATGGCCACAGTCAATAATTCTACACACACAAGCGCTCGCGCGCTCCAGCCCGGACATGGCATGCCGTCATGTGCGGCGGCAGCTGGCGCCTCGGGCGGCTGACGCTGTGTTGCGCCTCCCAACGAACCAGTGGGGCTGGTCCCACGGCCCGCCCGCTCCTTACAGCCCCGCGGGCCGCGGCGAGGTCCACACCATGTCCAGGTGGCAGTACGGCAGCACGCCCTGCGGTTGATGAGAGGGACAGACGGAAGCGCGGCAGAAACAACCGCGTGGCATTCGGCTTATGCAGCGAGCACTGGGACATGCTGGGGCAGGGTGGACACGTGTGGGCTGCGCGAAGCTGACGGCCTCCGCCGCTGTACCGATCACACCCGCGCTCGCCACCACCCTTCCAAAGCCGTTGTGTCTTGATCATTCTAGTAGGTCGAGTGAATTGAGCTGATTCGTCAACGCATTTATAGAAGCGAGTCCAAGGTACGTACTCGATGTGCATCCGGGTGCGCACCTTGAGGACGTGCAGGCTGCCCAGCGCCCGCTCCGCGGTCTTGTCGGTGCAAGACAGGTAGAGGTGGCGCAGGCAGCGCAGCGGCGCCAGCACCGCCAGGTCAGGGCCGCGGGACGTGAGGTCGTCCGCCTCGAACAACAGCTGCCGCAGCAGCGGCACAGGCCGGCTGAGCGACAGAGCCGACAGGCTGGCCTGGCTCACTGCAGCGAGGGCGAGGGCGGGCGGCGGAGGCGGCGGCATGGTAAAAGGGTTGGTGACGAGGACAGATCAACGGGTCAGGGACACGCCAGCGTGGAGGCATGGACCGGGAAGGACACGGGGATTCTGCAGGCGGAACGCAGAATGGCAGGGAGCGGATGGCGGGTGCCGGAGCGGAGCTTGTTCCGAGAGCACGCGCAGCACCCACCCGCGCGGTTGCCCGTGGCGACCACGGTCAGCGAGGTGAGCGCCGGCAGCCGCTCCAGGCAGGCTCCCAGCGAGGCGTCGCTGAGGCCGGCGCAGTCCACCAGGCGCAGGCTGCGCAGGCTGCGGCCACAGCGGGCCGCCAGGCCGGGCAGCAGCTGGTGCCGCAGCACGCAGGCCTCCAGGTCCAGGCGGGCCAGGCAGCCCAGCGGCGCGGCGGGCGGCGGCGCCCGGCAGCGCACGGGAGCCGGGCCCGGCACCGTGGCGGACGGCGGCCAAGTGGGCAGCGCCGGCGGCGGCGCCGCGGCGGCGGCTGCGGCGGGGGCCGGCAGCGCTGCGACGGGGGCGGCGCCCGGTAGCGCGGTGACAGGGACGGGGGCCGGCAGTGCGGTGGTAGGGCCGGGGGCCGGCAGCGCGGCGGCGGGGGCGAGGCTGTGGGGCAGGGCGTGGGGTAGCAGCCAGGGCGGGGTGGGATGAGCACGGGAGCGCTCGGTAGGCATGTGTCGGACCCGGCGCATGGAGGCGTAGCCTGCCGCATTACAGCTGGCGGCCCCTGCCCGCTGCACCCTCTGCATACGCCGTAGCGCAGCACGCAAGGGCCACGCAAGGGCCACGCACCTGGGCAGGGCCGGGCCCAGGCCCAGCGCCTGCGAGGGCGCCGCCGCGTGCACCGGCAGCGGCAGCGGCGGCGACAGGCCCTCTTGCTCCTGCCACACCTCCTCCAGCTGCTGCTCGTCCTGCTGCTGCTCCTCCACCGACCGCCCCTCGTCCCCTTGCTGCTCGGGCCGAGATCCCGGCGGCTGCTCCAGCCCGTCATGCACCTGCCCCTGCTCCTGCCCCTGCCCCTGCTCCGGGCCGCTCAGCTCCAGCAGCAGGCCGTTGAGCTCCAGCGACTCGAGGCCGCACGGCAGGTAACTGAGGTCGAGCACGGGGGGCACCTCGCCGGCACGCGTCCGGGACAGCCGGCGCAGGTCGGCAGGGGTCGGCGCAGCGGCGGAGCCTCTGGCGCCCGCATCGCCGAGGGCCTCCTGCGCCGTGCCGCTGCCGCCGCTGCTGCCGCCGGTCCCGGCGGTGCTGGCGGCGCCGTGCCCCGCTTGCTGGCTGGGGTGCGGGTACCGCTCCACCACGATGCCCAGCTCGCGGAGGCCCGTGAAGCTGGCCAGCACCGACAGCGCTGGGCGGTTGGTTAAAGGGGCAGGGCTAGGGCGGGTGAGGCACGGCAGGGGACGGAGGGGCAAGCAGGCAAAAGCACGACTGAACCCCACAGCGGCACGGCGGCGCGCTGCCTCACCCTCGCCGCTGTAGTCCCTGCGCCCCAGCGCCAGCCGCAGCGAGCGCAGCCGCGACCAGCGCGTCGCCAGCTGCCGCAGCCCCTCGGCGGTGACCGGCACTGCGATGGAGCTCTCGCCAAAGCGGCGAGCCTGGGGCGGCGGCCACCCGAGCAGGGTTCATCAGGGAGGCTAACAGGGCAGTCCGGTGAGGGGCACGGCTGAGCGGGCTGGCATGGGGACGCCTTCGGTTGATGGCGGGCGCCTCCTCTACTACCATTCTCCTGGCCGTACCTCTGGGAAGTAGGCTCGCCGCTTCTCGATGTGGAACCGCTGCAGCGCCGCCAGCGCTGACAGCCGGCTGAGGTGGCAGGGGATGCAGTGGTCGGCATTGGAGTAGACCGCCATGCGCAACTGGCGCAGGCCCGTCAGCTGCGCCACCGCCTCAAAGAGCGACTCGGAGCCGACCCTGGGGCAGTTCCCAGGGCAGGTGGGGACGAGCAGGGATCAAGTCATGGAGGACGGTGCATCCGCGAAGGTCCGGGGCATTGTCCAGACATGCCCGAACTCTCCTGCACACGCACCCGAAGCCCACACACCGCCCTGCCCCTTGCCAGGCCGGCTGGCCCCGGGACTCTTCCGTTCCCGGGCGCACCTGCAGGCGCCCACGTCCAGGTTGGTCAGGTTAGCCAATCGGTTGCCCACCTCGGTCAACAGGCCCTGGGAGGCAGCAAGCACAGCGGCAGACGAGTAAAACCTCGGCAGCTAGGGGGCGGCTCGGAGCCTCTCGTACCTGCTCAGGGGCGCGGTTCCAACGTCATGAGCTACCGCCCCCAGCGTTCCGCTGCCTCCCTCCCTCGCCCCCGCCACGCCCCCGCTGCGAGCCCCACCGCCGCGCAACGCTGCCCTCCCCGCCCCCGTGCTCCGCTGACAGACGACGCCCGCGCCCTTGCTGAGCCTCGCACCTGCGCGCGCTCCGTCCACCTGAAGCTCAGCGACAGGTTGGGCCCGGCCCGCACCGCGCACAGCGCCCTGCGGCTGGCCTCCCCCGTGGGGGCTGCGTCCAGCGCCAGGTCCAGCTCGGCCAGGCAGGAGAGGCGCTCGAGGCAGGCCAGCTCTGGTGGGGAGCAGGGCACGGGAGGTAGAGGCATGGGTTGATGGCGGAAGGAGGCGAGGGCAGGACGTTGTGACGAGGGGATTGATTGGTGGTGGCTGGTAGCGGGGGCCCGCCCGGGCCGGCCGCCCGCTTCCTCAAGCCACGGCCGAACCCAGGGGCTGAGAAAGCCGCCGACGCGGCTCACCGTATCCGCTGTCCGAGTCCAGCGACGTGATGGCCAGCCGGGCCAGGCGGGGCAGGCCGCACGACAGCGCCGCCAGGCCGGAGCTGGTCAGCCTGAGGCGGTCAGCCAGGTGTTCAAGCGGGCACGCAGCTTTTGGGAGACAGCAGGAGTGTACCACGCGGGAGGCAGGGCGGGGGCCACGCCAGGCTGCGCGCCTTGTTCTCGATGCCCCAGTCCGTATCGCAGCCCGGTGTAGCAGGTACAGCAGCAGGCAGTCCCACAGCGCGTACGACCTGACGACTCACCTGTTGGCCCGGAACTGCAGCTTCTCCAGCGATACCACCGCCCCCAGCAGGCCCATCTCCTCGTCGCCCAGGCCCGAGCCCACCGCCGGCAGCAGCGTCAGCGAGGCCAGCCCGCCTCGCCCGCCCAGCTCCGCCGCCGCGGGGCCACCGCCTGCCGCCGCGCCGGCCGAGGCCGTGGCTGCGAGGCCGGTCAGCAGCTGGCGTGCGGCGTCGCGGGAGAGGACGCCGCCCACCAGGGAGAGGCAGGTCAGGTGGTCCATGGAGCCGATGGCGGCGGCCGCGCCGGGCGGCAGCTCCACACCGTCCCGTATGTTCAGCTTGAGCTCCTGCCAGGGACGTGCGCGGGGAGGGGCACGGAGGTTGGCGCATGCATCCAGGCTTGCCGGCGACCAGAGGCGGCACGCGGAGCATGCAAGGCGGTGCGCACATGCGTGGGCAGGAAGTCGGACATGCATGAGTGTCCAGGCCCATGTGGGTTCATGTGGGTCGGGGCCTGCGACTTCGTGGCAGGGCGAGGGCCCCTCCCACGGCCCCAAGTGCACGGCCTGCCTCCCCTGCGGCCCGCGGCTCCCTCGACTTCGTCGCACCTGGATTCCCTTTAGTTGCTGCACCAGCGCTATGTTCTGGTACAGCATGTCCGTGTCGATGGCGGTGTTGATGTGGATGGAGCAGGCGCGCAGGTGGCGGATGAGGCTCTGCAGCTGGTCAAGCTTGGCGCGCCAGGCGCCCGGGTCGCTGTGCATGTCCAGCTCCATGCCAGTCACGCCTGGGGGCAGCAGTCATGGCGGGGGAAGAGTCAGCGTGGGGGCACAGTGCCAACTCACGCGGCCGGGTGCCGTGTCGATCACCTAGCCGGTCACGCCTGGGGGCGACGAAGAAGGCAGTGATGTAGGAGCTCGGGGGCCGCGAGAGGAGGACGCTGCGGAGACGCCGGCAATCCATCCGAGTGCCTGGCCTCAGCCGATGTCTGGCATTTGTCACGCTGATGGCAACCCGCACCCGCCCCACAGGCGCCTGCCCTCTCTACCCCTTGGTTCTTGCTTTTCCGCGCAGTGTCCCCCAATCCGCGCTCGGCTGCGGCAAGCAGCACGCACCTTTCGTAATGTTCTGTGACCAGGCCTTGCAGACCATCGCGGCATTGCTTAGATGAGCTCCCTCCGTCAGTTTGGAGCCGATCAGCTGCTCCGACGGGCGGTGGGGGTCGAGGCCGGAGGGACATGCTGACATGCGCGTTACAACTGCTCGGTATGCTGGGTCTTCCAGCCCACCCGTGAAATCCATGATCAAATGTACGCATTGCTGGTCTTTGACGGTCGCATGCTGTTTTGCAGCTCGGCAGCGTTGCTCCGTCGCGGAGCAACTGCTTAGCGCCAAACCCTTAACTTGCGCGACTTGCTTACCTCAAGCAGCTCAGGAGGCAATGCGCCCCAGTCCATTCCTTGCGCGACCTCCAGGCTCAACGCGCAGCGCAGCGCTAGCGCTGCGGCATGGTCGCCAGACTGCATGCCTGGTTTCGCCTTGTGCAATCTGCTAAAGGCGAGGTAATGTGGAGGCCACTGCGCCAGTCAAGGAGCAGAAGGTGGCCTGTGTTGGGGCAGCAATTCCACGGAGGATGGAAGAAAGGGTTTGTTGCGCAGCACAAGAAGGCAGTTTTCAAAGCTGTATGAGTTGCTGGTGTTTGTTGTGCGGAGGGGCACGCCGTTGGCGGAAGGAGATTTCGAGACTCTGTGTGTGGGTACGTGGCGCTCCAACT
Organism: Chlamydomonas sphaeroides; assembly: GCA_001662425.1. Classification (NCBI taxonomy): domain Eukaryota; kingdom Viridiplantae; phylum Chlorophyta; class Chlorophyceae; order Chlamydomonadales; family Chlamydomonadaceae; genus Chlamydomonas; species Chlamydomonas sphaeroides. The sequence continues at coordinate 4,815 of BDDC01000070.1, read as the reverse complement.
CTTTCTCCCTTCGTCCCCCCTCCCCGCAAGACAACCTGCACACGAACCCCAACCCAGTACCTTTCAAACGCACGGCACCAGCTCAGCACCGCACCTCATGGCGTTGCCTTTCTCGCAAATCAACACCGCTAACCATTGCAAACCGTCAAGTCAGAGGGTCTCTTCGTCCACACACCAGCAATTCAGCATCCCCTGAGTTTACTCGTCATTACTGCTTGGCCATATACGTCGCATCCTGCGTCCGCACGACGATGACGTCACCGGCCTTGACAAAGGCCGGCACCATGACGCTCACGCCGCCCTCCACCAGCACGTGTCGATTGCTAGAGCCGTCCTCCTTGATCACCGCGGGCGGCGCCTCCACCACCTTGACCGCCAGCTTGTACGGCAGCCGCGCTGCGCACACGCGCAGCGGCAGGCAGCACAACAAGAGCGCGCACACACATACATAACCTGGTACTCTATTTCGGCCCTAAAAGTTGAACACACATAACGTCATGCAGAGCTCGCCAGGTAGCAGCACATATATGTGCTATGCCGCAGCAGCGTGTGTCAGGTGAACAAACGGGAAAGTGCGCAACCCATGGCGTCGCAACTCAGGCCGGCCCCACCTGCCACGGGTTGCTCCTCAAAAAATGACACGCTCACGCTCAGCTCGGCGCCCGCCTCAGCCGTCTTGAGCCAGCGCCGGCCGTCGCCGAACAGCTCGGGCGCCAGCACGAACTGCGAGTTGCGAGAGTTGCGTGGCAGCGGTGCTCGGCCAGTGCCGGCGGGACCAGCATGCCCGGAGCGGCATCCCGTGACACGGTGGTGCCGTACATACCTGGTCGTACGTGCTGCCGTCCATGACGTGCACGTTGCCCGACTCGTCAGAGTACAGCACCTAGGCGGGGCGGCAGAACGTAGCATTTATGTAACCCGTTTAGCGGCCAGGCGGGTGCTTGGTTGTGAGCCCGCGGGCCCATCCCCGGGCCCCCAACCCCGTACCGGTACCGGTATCCCCCCACCTGCATCTCGCGGCTGTCCACGTCAGCCAGCTCCACCTGCGGGGGGCCAAGGCCAGTGGCAAGTGAGGGGCCGGGCTGCGAGGTGGCACACGGGAACGAGGCAGGTTTCGGCCCACGTGGCCGTCAAGCGATTGGCTGGGCGGTGGGCGCGTGCGCTCCGTGCTCCAGTTGCCGCTCGCCGAGCCCCGCAGTCATGCCCAAGCTCAAGGCCACGCGCCATGGCCAATGTTTGCGGCGGGACCTCGCCGCCAGGCCCTGTGCCCAAGGGACCAGGACCCGCAGCCAAGAATGCGGCCGCTCAGCCGCTGCCGCACACCTGGTCTTCCAGCCGCAGCTTCTCGCTGGTTCGCGCCCCCGTGGCCAGGTCCGTGAGGTCCAGCGTGATGAAGCCCTGTGCTCGTGCCTGGAGGCACGAAGGGAGCGGCATTCGGGGACCGGGGCATGGCCACGGATCCCCGGCAAGGCCCCTGATGGCTGGTGAAGACTGGCGTAGTGGCTGGCCAACCCAGGGTCACGCCCAGGGCCAGCCACAGGTCCGGGGCCTGCCACCTGGCACGCACCTGGCCATGCATCCAGTGGAAGCGCGACACGCGGAAGGGCCGCCCGTCCCGCTGAACCAGGTCTCCCGCCCGGATCTGTCGCGGGAGCGCGAGGTGGGTGAGGTACGTGTCACCGCGACCGGCGTGACTCGGCCAGGCAGCTACGCAAGCGCGACCTGCTGTGCCGACTTCTTAACGCCGCGCACGAGCGTCAGCGAGAGTGCGCCGATTGCTCCGAGCCATCCTTGGGTCGCGCAGTGCGGCGACGGACTACAAGCGGACTCTAAGCTGTGCGATTCAAGACCTAGGCTAATGCTGGAATGGGAGAGTATGGCCAGAAGCCCGTTGCCCGACCGACGTGAGCAGAGTCGCGCTAGTGATGGAAGCATGGGTAATTTTGCTGCCGTAAGAGGTGAGGTCTGTTCACTGATTACTATTTTGGTTCGGTCCTGACGGGCGTGGCCTTAGTGGAACAAGGGGTTGCATGGCGGGTATGTGTGCGTGTGCGACTCATCCCCGTCTAACACCGTCTAACACCCCATGCCCACCAAGGGTCAGCCCAAGTGACCGGTCCTCGGCTGCGGAGCATCATCTTCGGGAGCAGCACGCAGAGGGCATACGGTGGCCGGCCATGCACAGCGGTCGCGCCTTACCGCTCATCATCTCCCATCGGCTACTGCTGGACTCAAGCGACACGCCCATCGGAGGTCGGACGAGTGTCAAGCTCGCTGCCGCTCCCTATTCGCGGCCTTTGCGTGCTCGCCGTATGCAAGGCGATACCAGGCTTGCCATGTTGACCGGCACGGCACTGCACGGCACGGCGAGCACGGCACCGGAAGCGCAGACACGAGTCCTTGGCGAGCACCTAGCGAGATCATCCGCTCATCACCCGTGCCGAGCTGTGCGCGCACCACATAACTCGCACTGGTGCCCCAGCGACTCCTCAGCACGGTAGCCGACTACAGGTCGTGTCAGGGGCCGGGTTCGTGTCGGCAGTTGATTGGAGCCCCGGTTACGCTGTGAGAACAAGTTTACTTCCTAAGGATATGCAGCACGATAACATATTGAAGCCGCCGCAACTAGCGCAAAACCTCCCCACTCTCAAAACTGAGCCGTGCAACTGGTCAGGCCGCGTACGCGTAGCTGCTTGACTGGGCATGACCTTACCTGTTGAGCATTTAGGCTCAAAGGCCACACTCTACGGGGTAGAGGACAGTGGCGAGGGTGGAGGCCAGCGGCAAAGCGCTGGGAGCGCGGATAAGCTGCCGTCAGGTCGTTCACAGCGGCGCGTGCAGCCGGTCCTCGCGTCGTCGACAGGACCGGAGCGTCCGCTGCGCGATGGGTCCCGCCTGCGCATAGCAATCGTTGGCAGCGGCGCCGCGGGCATCGCGTGCGCGCTTGCCTTGCACGGCTACCACGATGTAGTCATATTCGAGCGGGCGGAGGTGCGCATAGTCAATAGGCAGCTTGACCGACAGGACATGCGCATCAACCATCTATATCTCAGGTCACTTGTCTTGAAGACCTACAGCCACCGAGTCCACATACGCTCTGCTCCCCATTATAGGCGCTCGGCGGGCACGCACACTCGGTGGCTGTGTCGCGGGACGCGGCCAGCCCCACCGGGGTGCGCGTGCGGCGCGTGGCCAACACCGCTGATGTCGCCGGCGCATCCCACGCCGACGTCGGCGCAACGTTTTTCAACAAGGTGTGCCGACATATGCATTTGTCCATCACCACCACCGCAATGCAGCCAAGAGGCTCCAACACCCTAGGTGGCAGTCCTGGGCCTCATCCTGCTGCACCGCACGCCGGCCCTCTGCCCCCAGCCCTCTGCCACTGCCCCAACCCTCCGCCCTCCGCCCTCGGCAGCCCGACTACCCCTGCTTCCTGCGCATGCTGGCGCTGCTGCAAGTGGCCGTGAACGACTACAAGGGCGGCGTGTCCATCCTGCCCTACGGCTCCAAGCACCCGCTCTGCATCCCCTTCGCCAAGTGCGGCCTCGTACCTCATGTGGGGGGCACGGCCCGCGATGCGCGGCGCGCCCCTGACCCTCCAAACACAGGAACAAGCGCGCGCCCGTCGCAGGCCTAGGAACTCTCGGCGCGTGCTGGCCCGCCCGCCCTCGCAGCGACAAGGGCAAGCTGCGGCTGCGAGGCTTCACGCCGCGCGTCGCGAGCTGGGGGCTGCGGCTGCAGCTGCTGCTCAAGCGCTCTGAGCGGGAGCTGGCGGGCAAGCCCCTGGACTACATCACGCTATCGGGTGAGAAAGGCGTGCGAGCGGCTGGCGGCACGGCAGCTGCTGCTCGGCGGCAGGGCCAGCACGGCTGGCGGGCAGCACGCCTGGGGCAGTCTGGCTCTTTTACGTGTCTCAGCCAGGAACCCATGCCCTGCCGGCCCATACCTCCCCTACCTCCCCTCATGCGTATGGGCCCGCGGACCTGCGGGAGTCGCTCGCCTTCGGCGGCGCTCGAACAATTGCGCCCTGTGCTCTGATTTTCACACAGCGACACATACATCCGCTTGCCAACACATTTTACCTCCCCTCAGAGTTCCTGCTGCGCGAGCGGTGGGAGCCGCTGCCCGACCACAAGGCCGTGGGCGGCCCGGCGCACGAGGCGGCTCTGGTGCGGCGGCGGCAGCGCCTGGAGTCGGCGGCGCGGAAACTGTCCGGCTCGGCCTTCCACGACCTCTTCCTCCTGCCGCTGCTGCAGGTGGGCAGGGTGGGCGCGGGCCGTAGGCGCGGCGTGCTGGAGGTCGCCGAAAGGTTGGACCAACGCACCGCTGCTAGTGCCGCCGAGCGCCTGGTGCCCCGCCCCATGCCCGTGACTACCATGGGCCCCGCACCGCACCGCACCGCAGTCCTTCTGGGGCGCCCCCCGCGCCGCGGTGCTCTCCTTCGCGGCCGGCACCGCGCTGGCCTACATGACCAGCAACTTTGCGGGAGGGCCCTTCGCGGGCCCCAAGCTGGCCGAGGTGGGAGGGGCGCCGCTGCACACATGCGAATTTGCAGGCATGCCAGCTCGCGCGCGCATCACACAAGCGCAGCCCGCGACTCAATGCACTGGCCATACCCAACGGCCCTCGGGCGCGGCTCCCATCGAAACAGGTGGCGGGCGGGCTGGGCGCCTACGCGGGCGCTGCCGCGGCCCGGCTGGCGGCGTCAGGCTCGACGCAGGTCCGCACTAGCTGCGACGTCACACGGGTCGCCTTCGACCCGGCCTCCCGGACCTACAGCGTCGAGTCGCGCGAGGCGCCGCGCCCGCCACC
>BDDC01000069.1:90499-116654 GCA_001662425.1 Chlamydomonas sphaeroides | reverse complement strand
GGCGGTGTGAGTAGGCGGTGAGTCTCCCCCCATCCACCGAAGGTACCGACTGGCCTTCACCCCAACACGGGTACCCAGTACCCGCCCTGCGCTTGGTACAACCGCCGCTCCAGCGCCCACAGCGTAGCCTCGTACGCAGTCCCGCCCTGGGCCCTGTCCCACACCAGCGCGCGGTACCAGGCGGCCAGCCCCAGGCGCAGGCGGTTGCGGTGGGCCTCGCTGAAGGAGCGAAGCAACTCCAGCAGGCGCGGGATGTGGGCCTTGGGCAGCCGCACGGAGAACTCCTGGACGGGTGGCGAGGGCAGGAGGGGGCGAGGGCACGATGGCGCCGGGCAGCGGGAGGAAGCGTGGCAGGACGGGGCAGGGGAAGGGAGCTGCGCGATGGACGACGAGCAAGCACTGCCGGCTGGCTGTGGGCCAAGCGAAGGCAGGGCGACCCTCGCATGGGCCTGCATACAGCCCCGGCACCCTTGGGCCTTGCAGCCTGGATAACCTCGTACGCAGCGCCTCCTCCAGCGCCTGCCACACATGGTCCTGCGGTGGGGCGGGGAGGAGGCGCAACCGCTCGGCGCCCATGCGCAACATGAAGCAGAAGCGACACATGGCGCGTGCGGGGCAGATGGGTGGGCCCGGGGGCGGAGACTTGGGCTGCTGCTGCAGCCGCCTGCTGCCTGCCGTACTTGCATGATGACGGGATGCAGCCCTTGCAGGCCCTTGCTGATGGCCTCGTACAGCCGTATGCCGTACCCGTAGCCGTACGGCGCCAGCCAGGCAGAAATATGACTGCATGCTGCGCGCGGAGAGGCAAGCCGGGGCTGGGGATCGGCACAGCACACGAGTGGCGAGGCGTGGTGGTGGCACTCGACCTCCCATATGCGAGGGCGCGCAGGAGTCGCGGAATTCGGCCGGGTTGCAGCGCTGGTACGTGTCAACAGGTTGTGGGTTGCCGCTACCATCACAGGCTGTAGTCATATACATTGCTATTTCCTTTGTACGCACATCTGCAGTATGCGTGCCTTCTTGGACATCGACATCGGCGACGCTGCCAAGTATGCGGAAGAGTTTGGAGCGTATCAGCGAGCGGCTGATTGGATGAAAGCGCTTGGAGCCCAGGTGTGGCCCCGCGATCGCACAACCCTCGAAATGCACCATGCGGCGCGCCGGGGTGGCACCCACTCCCTCGCCGCTCCTGCGCGCGACTTGCAATCAGCCAGTATCATCTTGTAGAAAGCGGCGCGGAGCGCTGGCAACTGCCTTCTGGGCACAGTTCGTGCCGGGGAGAAGGGGATGGGGAGGATGGGGTCGAGGTTCCTTGATGTGTTGTTTACACAGCGGACGACGGCCCGGCCCCTGAGTCGGTTGTCCCTCCCAGATGTGCTGCGGCCCATCGATTCTGCGACATGCCCTCGGCCCCCGCAGTATGGCCTGTCGGGAGCCGTTGAGGACCTGGACGAGGACTCGGCCGCGACGCTGCAGGAGGCGTACGGCTCGGACCCCACCTGGTCCGGCAAGGGGCCGTGTTCCACGACCAAGCCGGCGCCCATCCGCGCCGGCCGCATCGTGGTCGACCTGTTCGACAAGGAGGCGAGTGCCGGCTGATCGGCGTCCGGCCGGAGTGGCTGGAGTTTGTGGAATTGGGTGACATAAACTAGGCTGATCTTGAAGGGCAGCATTGCGAGCTGCCTACAGCCGCCCGAATGCCCTAGGGCTCTGGCCGCGTGGCTTCAGCAGCCTGCGCTCCTTCCAGACCTCGCCTAATCTCCCCTCCCTTTCCTTAACCCCCTCCGTCACTTCCGCCAGGTCCCCAAGACGGTGGAGAACTTCCGCTGCTTGCTGACGGGCGAGAAGGGTCTGGGCAAGGCCAGCAAGAAGCCGCTGCACTACAAGGCAGGGGAGGAGAGGGGACCGGAGGAGAAAGGGGAGGCGCAAGGGAAGGGTTGACAGGGGACCCGCCCAGCCCAGCCACGAAGCCGCTCATCGTTTGGCGCCCTGCCCTACCCCGCCCTCCCCCTCCCTTACGCTCCTCCCCCTCCCCGGGGCTTACGCTCTGAGAGTGCTCACTATTTCATTACTCCCTCGCTTCATCGCGCTCCTGGCTGTGCCCCGCCAGGGCACCAAGTTCCACCGCATCGTCAAGGGCTTCTGCTGCCAGGGGGGCGACATCGTGCGAGGTGAGCTGCGCCTCATCGCCCCACCCAGCGGCCCACAAGGGCCCCCAAACCGCAGGCAGGCCGACCCTGCGGGCTGCGGCCACCGCTGCCGCCGCTACCCGGCCCCACGCCGCCCAGCCCTTCCTCCCTTGCCTCCACTGACCGCTCCCGAGGAATGATAGGCGCTCCCCGCCGGGCCCCTGCGCCCCTGCGCCCCTGCGCCCCTGCGCCCCTGCGCCCCTGCGCCCCTGCGCCCCTGCGCCCCTGCGCCCCTGCGCTTCCCACCCCATGCGCTCCCCCCTCGCCACGCACACACGCCCACGTGCCTGCACGCAGGCGATGGCTCTGGCGGCGACTCGATCTATGGCGGAGCCTTCAACGACGAGAAGCCGGGGCTCAAGGGGGCCCACCACGGGCCGGGGGTGCTGTCCATGGCCAACAGTGGCAAGAACACCAACACCAGCCAGTGAGGGGGCGGGGGAAACGAAGGGGAGGGGGCTTGAGACGGCGGCTCGGGTTCGTGCCGCAGGGGTGCTGTCCAACAAGGGTGTGCTTCAAGGGTTCGCTTCCGAGCCTCACCAGCGCGCCTCGCTTCCGCAGGTTCTTCTTCACGCTAGCAGCAGCGCCGCAGTGCGACGGTGAGGCGGGCCGTGGCCGGCTGTGGGCCCTGAGGGCTCGCGCGGCCGCCCCATCTTAGATCCCACCCGAGTGCCGCCGCAGGATGCGGCATGCGCCGCGCCCCATCCGGGGGCCCACCTGCCCTGCCCCGCTCGCCAGCCCCTGGACCCGGCCACCACCTCGACTCCGCCCTGGCCCCGCTGATACCACCTCCCATCCCGCGCCTGCCCTCCCCCTCCCCTCGCCAAACCCGCCCGCCAGGCAAGCACGTCGTGTTCGGAAAAGTGGTGGAGGGGCTCGACATCCTGGCGCGGATAGGTGCGCGGGTCGGCTGTGAGCCACGGGCGCGGCGTGCCGTCAGGGGGAGCGCCGTGAGTGGAGGACAGGGTGGGCGAGCGCGGGGGCTGTACTGCAATGCTGACCACATGGCCGCGCCCGAGCAGGCGAGCGTGAGTCGCCGTCAGGGCGATGCCCACAACGCCGAACGGACGCGCGCCCCAGGCGATCCTGCCGCTCATCGCTTCACGCCTCAGTTGCTGCCCTCCCCGCCGCTGCTGCTGCTGCCCGCAGATGCCGAGGCCGCGAGCGCCGACGGCTCGCCCCGGGTGGACGTGACCATTGCGGACTGCGGGGTGTGCTGAGGGGCGGGGCACGCGTTGGGCGCGGGGGCTGACGACTCAGTCCTGCTTGTCGCTGGGTTGACACTCCAGCAGCACTGCGCGCAGGCGCAGGGCACGGTCGACCAGGACGCTTCTTGAGTGCGGACCCCCGACAACAGCGACCAGACATTGGCGGGGGCAAGCGGACTGTGCGGGGGGCCTGAAGCGGACTATGCGGGGTTATGCCGGCCTGGTCAGAGCAACGTCGCGGTCGTTGCTTCGGGGTGTGTGCAAGTATGCAGGATGTGGTTGGGAGGTAGAATGGTAATTGGGCAGGCCGGGTGCTTTTGGTGCTGCGGTAGACCGGGGGGGGGGGGGATCGGTTGGGGCCCCTCCGTTGCTGTCCGGCGCACAGGGCTAAACAGCACGTGCGGACGCGGCTGGCAACCCCCGGCCCCTATGATGAGCCTGCACTGTGTGTGCGTTTGACATTCCGGACGCCTAGCCGACAATCTGTGTCCACCCAGAGGGGTGTGTGTGTGTGTGTGTGTGCTAATGGGGCTGGGTTAGCATGTGTTGCTGCGCTGCAGGCCAGCATGCGCCACCTTTGTTCCACACTGCCACTGCCGATCGCCAGACGGCCCCGCGGCCGTCGCGCGCACGGCGCCTGGCGCCACCAGCTGCTGCACCCTGCTGCTGCTTAGCTGCACCGCCACTGCCAGTCTGCGACTGCCTACCTGTTGCCTACAGCGCGTCTAGCACGGCCGGCGCTTGGGGCTTGGCACCGCACCGCATCGCCTCTGGGCGCCGCTGCCGCCAGCCGGCTTCATAGCCACGGTGCTGTCACAGCCGCCACCAGCATGCAGGGTCCCAGGCCTAGCCGCACAGACCAGCCCGAAACTCCAGCTTGCGCGTGCCCTGGGCCTCCCTGCCCTTTACCTCTTTGGAGGAAGCGCACGCCCCCGGCAACGCGAGCCCGCTGATGGCTGCCGCTGGAGCCCCTCGCGTGTCTCTTTGTGTTCCCCCATTGTGGGTTACAATGCCGGGCACGCTTGCGCGGACACGGCAAGACCCGGCTCGAAATCTTGATAAGGATAGGTGACAGAACGGGCAGCGAGGCCTGGAAGAGGGGGATGTGGTGCGTGAAAGGGCTGTTGCGCTGATGGCTGCTGCAGCTGGAGCCCCAAAGAGCCCCACGGGGTTCAAGCCTGTTCAGGCATCAACTGCGCGTGAGCGCGTGGGCGCGAACATCGTCCAACCCTGCTGCACGAAGGAGGCCCTCATGGCCGCACGATCCTGGTATGGATGGGAGGCCCGCCCTCTTGAAGGGACGAAAGGGCGCGAACGCTAGCGACTAGAAGCGGACGGTTTCGTTGGAGGTAGGCCCCAGGTAGGCTGCGCAGGTAGGCTTAGCCCGACACTTCTACCTTGACATAGAGTGCAGTCTGCCGTCGAACTTGAGTAACCACACCACGCCCTGGATCCGGCTGGAGCCTTTTGTAGTTTTGTTGTCATTTGGCGCCGATACACATCTGCTTCACACAGTGGTTCCTGATAGCAACTAGCATACTATCGCCTACATTCTTTGCCAGAACGGCAGGGTAGCAAAATCCGCTGTCGGCGTCATTCAACTTTATTCGCAAGGGGCAACACTTAACGATAACAAACCAACGCACGGAATCCTGCAGCGTTGGGTGCTCGGCTCGTGAGCTGCTTGTCGGTGACAAGTTTGAGCGCAGTTCGCAGACAGCTGAAACTGCAGCTCTGCCTGGCGCCCTATCGCGGCTGCAGCTCTGCCCACCAACATCTAAGAGAGCTAGTCTTGGCGTGCCGTCCGCCAGCTGTGTGACAATGCGCGGAACATCTGTGGCGCTAGCAGCCGTGCTGCTGGCAGCTGCTACGGTGCTAGCAGCAGGTCAGGGTGCCATAGCTACTTAACATACTGTCACATTCTCATGCTGAGCGACCTGCGCATGCCCTTAACCTGCACGTGTCCTACCCAACGCTTCCCCACGGCAGCCGGCTCGCTGGCTGACGACGACTCAGCCGTGGTTCTCATGCCGAACCTCCGGGGAGGCCGTCAACTGCTAGCTGGCTCGTTTCCCTGGTGCCGCTGCAATACCTACTCGTGCTCCTGCAGCCCGTACCGTGTGGTCCCTGCCTCGATCGTTCAGGTGAGGAGCGGCGCTGCGCCGTGCCGCGCCGTGGCTCAGCCTGTCAACTTTGCCATCCTCACCTTGCGGTCCCGATGCTCATCGTGCCCTCCCACAGGACGGCGACCGCACGCAGACGTGCTTTGACGTGACGTACGTTGGCTGCAACCAGGTGCGGTCCAGCTTGCCTGGTTGAGCGCGGCGCGGGTTCCTAGCGCCCCCCAGAAACCTTTTACACGGTAACCGTCTGGGGGACTTTCGGTCTCGCACCTCATACTCAACAATCCCATCAACATTTGTCTGAAAGTTGTCTACCGAATGTGCCCCGTGTCCTTGCAGACCCGGGCCTGCTGTCGCGGCATGCTGGGCGCTGTTAACAAGCTGTCCTTCGACGCCACCTCCGAGTGCGGCAGCCGGCGAGCCATCGCGGGCGTGACCATCGACGGCAAGCCGCACGCGTCCTGGAACGTCTACGCGCACGGAGACAGTGAGTCCACTTGCGCATCCGCATGGAGCCGTGGACCGTCCGGCTGTGGGTGCTGGTGCGGCGTCAACGGCCGAGTGCACGGGGTTGCACTTGTGCCAAACCCGGAATAGCCCACGCAATCACGTCGCCCGGAACCTCTCCGCGCAGCGCCGCGACGCTTGGAACCTTGCTGTTGGCGTCCGGCGCGGCATGGTCGCCGCCCGGCCCCGGCCCGCGCAATGCCTCCGGGGAAGGGCTCCGCGACCTCCTTTCTGCGCCGCGCACTGATCACCCGGGCCCTTCTCCCTCTCCGCCCCGCCGCGCTGCGCCCTCCCCCAGGCCGCGAGGTCAAGCTGTACAACCTTCGCCGCGACAACGCGACCTTCACGGGCGCTTCCATTTGCATCACCACGCTGGCGCCTTGCTCCGGCCTGGGCCAGCTTTGCGCGGGCGAGGGCTGCCGCTACTCGCTGGCCGACACCTCCGCCGCCACGTACTGCCCCACGTGCCGAGCGCCGCCGCCGTCGTGCGACGTGTGCTTCGACGTGACCGCGTCCATTGAGGAGGGCAGGACGGAGGCCGACCCTCCTCTCCGATTTGACAATGTCGACCCCGAGACCAACGGTAGCTTCTGCGAGCAGCGCGCATCGCTGTTGTACAATGCATTTGTCAGCCCGAGTCTCACGTGGGCCAGCCCGCTGGCTTTGCGGAGCTGTGAGGCAAAGGCGATGCAGGTGGGCCGCCGCTAGGCGACATGCGGTGGCAGGGCTGCCCGATGTTCCTAAGGCCTGTCCGGGGGTCTCAAGTGCCGCATGGCGAGTGCCTCATGCGGATAGAGCGTCGGCTTCACGCCCCCGACCACCCGTGCAGGTCTGTGGCACGCTGGCGTCAAGCGCCGAGGCAGAAGCGCTGGGGCAAGCGCTGAGCAGCAACAATTTGCTGCAAGACTTTGCAGACCAGCTGCCTGGTGAGTATGGGTACCAGTACACCCTCGCCGTCAGTGGCACATCTACGGTTGGCACCCAGTGCATGGCGCACATCGAGCCGGCGGTTGACAACAAGCCAGCTATCGACTACTCGTTCTGCGGCCGATGGTGCGTTGGGCCTGCGGGGGAGACGCCGTGCATGCACCGCATAGGCTGCTTTCCTAAAAGGCTAACATCTGGCATCCGCCGATTCGGCTTCCTACTCAGGTACCGCTGCTGGCCTGGGGAGACGTGCAGCTCGGTTGCCCGTTTGTTTGGCTTTACCTTTTCAAACCTGCAATACCTTAACTCAGGCTTAAACTGCTGGCCTCTGGCGGCGTACACGAATCTGTGTGTCGACAGGGGTCTGTTGTTGTAAGTAAGGGCGGTGCGCCCAGCAATGCTCGGCTGACGCTTGGATGCCTGGCGCGGCGCGTATCATGCCACTAGCATGGGGTGGTGGTTTGGGTTTTTCCGAGGCCACTGTAGATGATGTCTATGGTTCCCTTGGCGTGTGGGTTGGGCCGTGCGTGTGCGTCATGTACTGGTGCTGGGACAGCATGTACCGAGATGCTTAGCATTTGGCAGCCTGTCGGTGGCACCTCGGTAACACCTGGCCCCCTGGCACGAAGCCGGTGCCAGGGGAGGTTAGTGGCAGTGGTGGCGGGGCGTACCGTACGGCACCACGATGGTGTAAGGATAAGCCGGCAGGGCGTGAAGAGCCCGGCCCAAGCCCTGAGGAAAGGAGGGTTGGGCAAGGCAGCCAGCGGATGCGGCGGTGCGCGACCGGGCCAACGTGGGAACGGCAAAACTTGACATCCGGCGACTGAATCGCTCGGAAACCTTGAGGCTCGATGGCGTTTCCGTGCGCTACAACTCAGTATGCCATGCGTTGGCTTTGTGGCATGTCACGTCTCAGGCTCAATCCCCACTGCGGCGTTCTCTGCTCGGCAGTGCCAGCCCCGCCAGCCGCCGTGGCCCCCAGGCCAGCACTCATGTCGCAAGGCATGGGCCGGCTAGGGGACAGATGCGGCTGTGTGTGGGGCGGCCCACTTCCTATTTTGCAATGCCGTGCTCTGCACGCGGCTCGGCCCGGCCCGCCCGGCCCCGCCAGCCGCCGTGGCCCCCCAGGGCAGCACTCATGTCACAAGGCACGGGCCGGCGAGCGCTATGTCGTTCGGTCGGCGGTGCACGGCGCACAGAGTGGCCCGGCCCCCCGCAGTACCGCAGTGGGTGGGGATGCGAAGCATCCGGATCGGCCGTTTGGGGGTCGTAGAGGCAGCGGGTTTGTCGGGCTCGTGTAGCTGGGAACGTGGAAATAGGGCAGCGTAAGGGTCCCAAACGGGCTAACACAGCTGCCACATGCCCCCGGGAGACGCGTAGCCAACAGGTTACTCAAAGGAGAACAATACGTTACACCGCCGTCATTTGACCCGGCAGCACGCGGCATGTCTAGGCTTCTCCAACGACATTTACCGACAGCGGCAACTGCGGCATGCCACGAGGGGATATCATGGCAGTGTTAGGTTGGCTGTTGGCAAAGGGCTCTAGTATTATAGAGCAACCACGTCCCGGCAGGGGAGACGCATACCAAGCAGTTACCCGACAGCTCCCCACGCCCAAAGCTGTTTAGGGAATGGGTATCTATGGACCAGGATCAGTTGGCATTTCGACGTGCATGACATTTGGCTGTGCTACCTGCATAACTGGAAAAGCTTTCTCGCGCAGGAGAGCGAGTTTCTCCCCTGCCAGGGGGCAGGGCAGAACCTCGCTCGACACAGGCCCTGCCCCATGCACGCACGTATTTATACCTACCTATCTAGGCCTACCTGCAGCACATGGCCGACTTGGGGCCGGCGGGTGTGTGTGCGTGCGGTGCAGCGCACGGCCATGGGCGAGGAGACCTATGCTAAGCACAGGGCTGACTTGGGAGCTGCGGGTGCGAAGGGCAAGGGCACTCCGAAGACCATTACCGATGCGCTGCGCCGCATCCGTGAGGCTAGGGTTGCGTCAGGCCCTTGGGAGCCCTTTGTTGCCGCCTTCGGCGACGGGGCGAAGGTGGCGCGTGGCGGTTGAGGCGGGGCTGTGCCTGCTATGTTGCGCCCGCAGGTCGTCGCTTGGTGAGGCGAAGAATAGGAATCGGGGCTATCGGGGGAAGAACGCGCGCTTCTGCCAGGTTCTGCCCCACTTGCGCCACCGGTAACAAGTGCGGGGATGGCCGCGTTCGCGGCCGCAAGGGGGGTGGCATTGGCACGGTGCAGGCGTTGGCGAACAAGGCTGTAACTAAGTTGGAGAAGCTTAAGGAGGTGTAACTGCACATGTCGCATGTGTCCCGGGGCCTGGCTGGGAGCCGTGCGGGGAGCAGGTGAGATGGTTTGGTGACAGCTTCCGCGGCAATTTAAGCCAAGCGACTGTAAGGATGCCCCAAGTAAGACCAGGCACTTGACGGGCGACGCGCGCGACAGGGTGCGACAGCCCCGTCAGTACGTCGGCTGAGGTTCCCGCGGAGGCCACAACACCCAACTTACTGACACGATGATTCATCTGCATAGAACCTAGCGATGATTCGCAAGTCGCCCTGGCTTGCTCTCGCGGCCGTTCTTCTGCTGCAACCGCTCCTTGTGCTCGCCCAGACTACCGCTACCACGAGCGATGAGCTCTTACGCCTCTTTAAGCAACCTAATATCACGGAGCTGTGGGTCCGTTTGGTCGCTGGCGCCCGCTATGAGTTGCCGACGACTTTGACCACAGCAAACCTCAGCCGCCTGGTGCTTGAGGGCATTGATGATGACATCTTAGGCCCACCAGTACTCGCCTGCAAGGAATTGAACTCAGCCCTGGTTACGAATGCGCATTCGCTTCAGCTCGCCGACCTGCACATCGAGGGCTGCCGAGGGCCCGCTGTGTCGCTCCTGGAGCCTTCGACAAATGATCTGCCCGTGGAATGGGCGCTGCGCAATGTGCGCTTCGAGGGTAACCTCGCACAGGTCCGCAGGGAATGGGCACGCCCCGAAAGCGTATTTCCGCATCCCCGCTGTGCGCAACCCCGCCCGCGCAGCCCATTTTCACTCCTTCACGACCTGTCCTCCTGCAGGGCTATCCCGTGTCACCAGCACCCGCTGGCAGCGCATGTCACGCAGCCAGTACCGCAACTCCCGTGTGCCCCGCCATTGCGGCGAGCAGCGGCGCTTGCTTCAGAGGCCTGGCTTTCACAGCCTCAGCGATTTTTGCGCCCAACCTCAAGGGCTCTCTATCACTCACAGGGTGCTCCTTCCAGAATAACGGCGGCTCGATGAATGTGTCTGTGCCTCACGCCACGCCTGCCATGGCGGTGTCGTGCCCTGACAACTGCAGCGTCTCAATCGAGCGCGGCATCTTCCAGCGCAACTACGGCATGCATGCGTCTGGCATGCTACTGCAGTCGTACACGTCGGCGCAGCTGCAGATCATCAACTCAACGCTAGCCGACAACACGGCGGCGTGGCTCACGCAGCCTTCTATGCCGCGCATCCTCGGCTGGCCGGTGCCCGCCGCGGCGCTACTGCATCTGACCTTTAGCGCAACACCCTCGCTCGCTTCTGTGGAGCTTTCCAGCTGCACTGTCCTGCGGAATGTGGGATCACACGGCCTCGCCGTGGTCAGGGCAGCGGAGAATAATGACAACGCCACGGAGTTGGTGCTGCGCGTCTCTGACTCAGCCTTTCTGGAGCACACCTCCGGCCCCGCGCCCCTCCTGGCCGTGGGCGTGCGCCGGGCCGTGTTGCGGCGCCTACTCGTTGCCAACAACAGCGGTAGCATGACTGTACCAGTTCATCTTGCGCCAGGGGTCGCATGCCGCCCGCTCCTCAGCTCTGGCTCATCGCTCGCAGTCATCTTAGACAACCACGCAGCTTCAGAGGCGGAAGTTGTCAACGTGACTGCGGCTGACAATCGCGTGGTCGACACGGGATCCGTATTTCTGACCAGCTATGCCCGCGGGTTCTTTGGACGGCCTGCAGCGCAGCCAATGGGCAGCCTCGCAGTCAGCGGCCTCACCGTGACGCGCCAATTCTCAACATTCCTAGGCCAAGCCATGGTGGCCACCAACGTAGCAGCGCTGCGCCTTACGGACAGCATCTTTACCGATAATGCTGGCGACACCGGAGGCGGAGGCCTGACCATTGAGCACACCGGAACCGTGGAGCTCAGGGACATCGCGTTTGAACGTAACAGCCGCGGTGCGTTGCGCATCAACATCAGTGCCCCCTTGCCCGTCGCCAGCCGGGGCGGTGGCCTGTGGGTGTCCAGCTGCGCGCATGTTACGGTGCTTAGCTGCCGCTTTATCGGCAACCGCGCTGCAACGGCCGGCGGCGCCGCGCTCTTCCAGGACATTGGCGCGCTACAGGTGCAAGACCTCGTCGCGCTGAACAATGCCGTAGTCGAGGCGCAGTGGACTGCAGCCGACGCCACCTTGGCATCTTCCGACGGGACTAGTGAAAATGGCAGCGGCGGGGCGCTTTTCTTGCTTACGGTGCAGTCTGCTGAGCTCTTCGGCGGAGAGATGTCAGGCAACAGCGCCCGCGGTTTTGGCGGTGCCATGGCCGTGGCTAACAGCGGCAGCCTGCTCGTGGCCAACGTTGCCTTTCACAGCAACACGGCACAGCGCTCGGGCGGGGCGGTCGTCCTGCAGGAGGTGCGCAACGGGCATGCAGCCTGGACCGTTACCGTATGAGGAGCGGGAGCGTTGGGCAGGCTTGGGTCATGCGGCTGACGTCAGTGGTTGGCTCTGGCTTGTCGGGACACGCTGATGTGGACCTATGGCCCTGCGTAGGTGACTCTCGAGGCCGGCTTCATAAGCTGCACCTTTCGAAACAACACCGCCAATGTGGTTGCCGGTCCGTCTGATGAAAAGCTTCTCGGATCAGTGACCGGCGGCGGCGGCGCCATTGCCGCAGCCGATTGCGGCAGCCTCCGCATGGCATCCTGCACGATCTCCGGCAACGCAGCGCCGTATGCAGCTGGCGGCGCCCTGAACGTGCGCACGACCGCCTTCCTGCTCTTCCAGTCTGGAAGTCTGACTGACAACTCCGCAGGCACGGATGGTGGTGCGCTGTACCTGTCCAACATGGCCTCCGAAACGGCGTCGGGCATTAAGAGCTCCGTCGTGACCGGCAATCGTGCTGGCGTCAGCCCACACATCTCGGTGGCTGCCAGCAACAGCGCGGCAAGCACGGCACCGACGGTCGGCCTGGGTGGAGCGATCTACCTGGAGACCAGCACTCTAGCCGTGTCATGTGGCGAGCTGCGACGTAACGTCGCCAAGAAGGGTGGCGCCATCTTTGCGCGGCTGCAGGCCCGGCTTGCCATTGTCGGCGACCAAGACGACCGCCAGGGTGCCTGCGCGCCGCTGGTGGTGCTACCGTCCGTACCGCGCGCGACGGCAGTCAGCGCCCCCACCCTCTACCCGCCCTGGGGCGTGACGGCCGATGCCACTGCCGACGTCGCTTATGTCACCATTGTCGCTGACAACCAGGCCCTGTCCGGCGGCGCGCTGTACCTCCATGATAGCACGATGTGGGTCTACAAAGCGCCCAGCTACGCAACCTGGCGTCGCCTAGGCGTGTTGTTTGCCAACAATTCCGCAGTAGCCGGCGGTGCCCTGCTGGCCTACGCAGCCCACGAGCTCGTCGTGCAAGGCGACTTTTTCGGCAATGCGGCCGACCCAGGAGTTGGTTCCGCCGTGGCCGTGGCCCTGGGCCTGGAAGGCGCCGCGGCGCTGGCCGTTGCACAGGCGCCTGGCAGCGGCGGCGCGCTGGCAATTGTGGGCAGCGAGGCCACGTCTCTCAACCTCAGCGACTCGACATTCATGTACAATCGCGCCATTGACGGCGGCGCGCTGCACTTGACCTCCTCCGAGTCGTGTGGACAGTCAAATGGCTGCTTCTCGGCCGTGCTTACGGGCGTGGTGCTGACTAACAACACGGCTCTGGGAGGTGGCGGCGGAGGCATCTTCTGGGAGTACCCCGGCATCCTCCGCATGGACTGCTCCCCGCCGCCCGAGGCCCCCGCGCCGCCACCCAGCCTCGAGGCGGCGGACGGCGTCGACCCCCCCGGCTTCGAGGCCTCGCTGGAACCACCACCTCCCAAGCCTTCCGTGCCGCCGCTCGCGCCCTCGCCGCCCCTGCCGCCGCCACCCTCGGACTACCACCGTGCGCCGCCCGTTGCCGTGCCTGACGCGCACCTGCGGCCGTGCGACTCGTGGAGCAATAACACCGCGACACAGGGTGGCTACGGCCCCGACGTGGCCTCGGTGGGCTTCTCCATCGACGCCGAGCCGCACTACCTGGACTTCTACACCAGCAGCACGGCCATCACGGCCAACCTCAGCGTGTTGGACTACTACGGCCAGGTCTGCACCGGAGGCAACCGCAGCGTCGTCATCCGCGCCGTCAGCGCACAGGTGCGAGGGCCGCCGAACGGGGCCAGCGGGCGCGGGGCTTGGGGGAGGAGAGCGACGGCGCGCCGCGTCAAGTGCGATGGCATTGCGCCGTGTGCCGCCTGCGCTGCGATGTCTGGTCCAGAGCCTGGAGCGGTGAGCCCCACGGGCACGTTGGCGCGCCCTGATCCCTCTCGCGCTTTGCTGCCGTGCCCCCCCCAAGGTGTTCGGCCAGACGTACATGGCAGCTAGCCAGGGCGTGGCGGCTTTCAACGACCTGAAGCTGCGGGCGCAGGCGAGGCCGGGCTGGGGGCGGGAACCGCGACAGCAAGAGGCAACGGCCGGGATTGCAAGGAGCTTGACGGCTTCGTGTGCGTGGCCCGTCATACATGCACGACGAGGGGGTTGCGCGCTGTCCCTGTCCCGACGCTGCTCCTGGGTTCGCGCCCCTCTCCTGTCCCCAGTCCGGCTGGCACGACGTGGACTTCGCCGCTAGCACTACGTACCGCGAGCTCGGCGCATCAGGGGTGCGTACGGGGGGGACAGCGCCGCGCGAGCCGCGTCGCGCTGAGCCTTGGCCTGCCGCCTGGGAGTGCCCTTGCGTCGGCGTATGCGTCCCGCTGCAGGGGTAGCCAGCAGGGGTAGCCAGGGATAGCCCTCTGCGTGAGGCCCTGACCGCCCCTCTTCGCCCGCGCTTCCCATCCCCTGCCCCCAGATGACGGTCTACGTGCGCCCCTGCGCCATCGGCGAGTATCTGTCGCCCACGCTGGACCAGTGCCTGGCCTGCTCGCCCGGCTACTACAACTTCGACCACACAGCGCACCTGTGCCGCTCCTGCGGCGACGAGGCGCTGTGCTCCGACCCCGAGGAGCCCGGCATGATTGTGCCTGTCACGGGCTACTGGCACTCGAACTTCTTCTCGGAGCAGGTGCGGCTACGCACCGGGACCGCGACCGCGGGGTCGAGTGCGCGACTGTGCACCTAGGGCAGCTGGTCCAGGCATGAGGTTGCAGCTTTGGCCGGAAACCTGCCCTGGGCCGCAGAGCTGCTGTGTGCGCTGCCGTGTGTGCTGCTGAGTGCGCTGCCGCGTGTGCCGCCGCGCAGGTGCTCGAGTGCCCCAACGAGGAGGCGTGCCTCTACCCCAACCGCACGCACCAGCTGGCGCTCATGCAGCAGCAGGTGCTGCGCATCGCCACCGCCATCCAGGCCTCCCTCGTGGAGAGGCCGCCCAGCGCCAACGGCTCCCGCGCCACGGCCGGCGCGGCGCGGCGACTAGCGCTGCAGCGCGCCTACCAAGACCTGCGGCAGCTGGCGGCGGCGGCCGAGGCTCAGGCCGGACACGACGCCGGCAGCGCGGCGCTTGTGCCGGTCGTGGAGCTGGCGGCGCGCATGCGGGCGCTGCTGTCGGAGGCGGGCGAGGCCAGTGTGTACGGCCCGCCCAAGGATGACGACGGCTACGCGCTCCTGCTCGCGGTGCGAGGGCTGGTCCATGTGCTTGGGCAAGGGCTAGTCCAGGATTCGTGCGCCCGGACGTCGCTTCTGGGCCGCAGCGGGCCTGGCCTCGCTCGGCCGGGCGCCTAATTCCACGCTGCCGTGCCTGTTGCGCCCCAGGCCGTGTCCAACATGACGGCGGCCTACTCGGCGCTGCAGTGCTCGCCCGGCTACCAGGGCGTGCTATGCGGCAGCTGCGCGCCCGGCTTCGGCTCCACTGCGCCCGCCACCTGCCGCATGTGCCCCGAACCGGTGCGCCGCCGTCGCCAGAGCCGCCCGCTGCTGTCGTGCTCGCACCGACTCCGCCACGACGCGTACCAGGCAAGGTCCCAGGGTACAGCCGGTTGCTATCCAACGACCCTTCCCCGCCCGCCCTTGCCCCTCCTGCGCCCTCCAACCCAGATCCGCAACGGCGCCTACTACGCGATGGCAATGGTGCTCACCATGGCCATCCTCACGTGGACCATCCGCTCGCTGCTGCACCAGGTGCGGCCCCCGTCCCCTCCCCTTACAGCACCCTAGCTCGAGGCACGCACTCCTGCTTGACCATGCTGCGCCGCGCCGCGCCAGCCCCGTCCCGCACCTTCCGCGCCTCCGCCACCCCCCTTCCGGCCCCTGCTGCCCCTTTGCTGGAACGCGCGCCGCAGTCCATGATGGCGGCGCACAACCACCGCATCGAGCGCAAGGGCGAGGTGATGGGCGAGCTGCGCATCATGGGCCGCCCCCTGGTGGACCCCAACCTCATGGCCGTGCTGGACGACGACGAGATGCCCGACGTGCAGCCCATGCGGCCGTTCTGGGGTAACGGTGAGCGCTCGCACGGCCCCGCCGCTTGCCCGTGGCCACTTGTAGCTAAAGCAGGGCTGCGGTGCGGGGCGGCCAATGTCCCCGCAGGCCAGATAATTTAACTATACTGGCCCCGCTGGCCGGTGCTCTTGCAGCGCTACCGCCTGCATTCGACGGCATCGCCTCGCTGCGCATGGCGTATGCGCAGCAGCACCCGATGGACTACGATAGCTCTATGATGAACCCCATGATGAACCCCACCTACGGCGGCCCCTACGGCGGTGGCCCCTATGGCACCCCCTTCGGCGGACCCTACGGCCCGCCGCAGCACAGTTACGGGTCCCTACCGCAGCAGCCCTCGTATGCTACCTCGGCAGGCATGGCCGCGTCGTACTATGCGGCGCGCAGCGGCGGCGGCGGCGGCTGGAGCCTTCGCCGCGCCACCGCCGCCGTGCTGCCCACTGTACAGAGCCAGAGCGGCGTCGCGTCGGGCTTGGCGCCGCGCGTCGACTCGCCGTCGCGGCTGCCGCCAGCGGCATCGTCGGACGCCTACATGCGGATGGGCTTGGGCGGCACGGGCGGCGTTGGCAGCCCCAGCGCCGGCGGCCGTGTGAGCCGAGCGAGCTACCCTTCCCTGGCCGTGGCTGCGGCAGCAGGCGCCGTGCTGTCGCCCTTTGCGGCGAGCCAGATCCGGTCCGATGCAGCGCTGAGCAGCGGTGTCATCGAGCGCGCCATCAGCGGCGCGCCCACAGAGCCGCAGGACCACGCTTCGACAGGCCCCGAAGACTGCAGCGCCGCCCGCGGCTCCAACGACTCCAACGACACGCGTCTCTACGGCTCGCCGCGCGCGGCGGCGAGTTCCCCTGGCGCGACGCACGTCAGCCCCGAGGGCGGCCAGCGGCCTCCGCCGCCGGGTCTGCCGCCCCGGCCCAGCGCGCACGAGCTGCCCAGCACGACCAGCCGCCCCTCGCCGCTATCCGCCGTCGGCGGGCCGCGTGATCCGGCACCCGGCGAGCAAGCGGCCGCCATGGATGAGGGCGACGAGAGCGATGAGGATGAGGCCGAGGTGACGCGTGACCCCAGGGACAGCGCACAGGACAGGATGCACCCGCCGCCGTCGGGGACACTGCCCCAGGCTGCGCAAAGCGACCTACCGCCGCGGCCACGGCCTCGGCCGCCGCGCCAAGCCGGGGCCACACCGCCCTCGGGCAGCGCACCGCACGCCGCCTCGGTGCCGGCCGTGGGCGTGCCAGTGCCGTGGCCGGACCAGGCCGAGCATGGCGGCCATGCGCAGCAGCAGCTGTGGACGGCGAACGCGCAGCAGCTGCAGCAGCAGCACTTCGCGGCGCATCAGCGCATGGCAGCCATCGCAGCGACCGCGGGCGGCACGCTCGGCTCGGGCGGCCGCCGCGCCAGCGGCGCGCTCCTCGTGCCGCCCTCCCGCCTCAGCGGGGGTGGCACGCCCATCTCGGGCCCCGTGCCGCGCAACCTGCACGCCAGCTTCCTGGTGCCCCGCGACAGCAGCCGCTACGGTCAGGACCTGTCAGTGATGCCACGTGGCATGTACGGCGGCAGCTTCGTGATCCCGCAGAGCAATGGCGGCGGCGCCACCGGCGGCGGCTCTCCCGGGCTCATGCTGTCGCCCCGCACGGCCTCCGCCACGGGCATGCCGCCGGCCTTCATGGCGGAGGTCATGCGGCGGCGCAGCAAGATCGACGCCCGCAAGTTGGTTGGCAGCGTGCTGGGGCGCAGCGTCGGCGGCGGGCTGGTCGCGAGCGGCGGCGGCGGCGGCGAGCCGGACCTGTCCGTTCACGGTGCCGGCGGCAGCACGACCATCGGCCGTGGCAAGAGCGGCGGGGCTGGCCTGGGCGCAATGCTGCGCCGGCGGCTGGCCGGTGGACCAGGGGGCGGTGGCAGCCCGGGCGGCCCGGTGGCCTCAGCGGCGGCGGAGATCAGCAGCCGGCACGGCAGCGGTGATTCGCGCGTGGGTGCCCGGGCCGGCAGTATGGTGATGGCGTCATGGCACTACGGCCGCTGGCCCGAGGACAGCGTCGCTGGCAGTGACGCCTGCGGATCGGGCATTTGCAGCGTGGTTCACGGCTACGAGGACGAGGAGGGCTGCGGCACCGGTGCGGCAATCGCCGGCGGCGGCGGGACTGGCGGCGGCGCCGGCGGTGACGCGCCCAACGCAATCCGCGCCGAGGCGTCGCCGCTGCAGGACGCGGCCGTGATCAAGATCTTCATCAGCTACGTGCAGGTGCGCGTGCCTCCCACGGGTGCCGTGCCATGCTGCAGGGCGCGCTCTTCCTGACTTATGCCCCACCCTGCCCTGCCCAATGGCCCCTGCGCCTGTCCCTTCCTCGCCCTGCCCCTTCCTCACTCTGCCCCTCCCTCACCCCACCCCTGCCCCATAACCTCCTTGCGCCCCGCCTTGCCCCCATCACCCTGCCCAGATCCTGGCGCTGGTCAAGGCGGTGCCCATCCCCAAGCCGCCCGCCTCCATACTGGGCTACATGCGCTTCTACGACCAGATCACCGCCATTCCCGGCAGCCTCGTCAGCCTCGACTGCAGCCTGCCCGACGACTCGCAGGTGGATGCTGCGCCGCCGAGGCCCACGTACCGGCAGCGCCCAAGGCTCCAGCCCTGCCCTTCAGCCCGCCAGCAGCGGCACCCGCATGACCCCATTCCTCGCCCCCGGCCCCTGCCGCACCCCTCCCCCTGCGGCGCCTCCCCACCCCAGGTGTCCAAGGCCATGCAGCGGGTGGTCCTGGCCTGCCTCGCGCCCTTCTACGTGTCGGCCGTGGTGGCGCTCGCCTGGCTGGTGCTCATGATGGTTTCGCGCCGCCGGGAGAGGTGCGCGACCTGCGCAAGATCCTAATCCGCCGCCCGCACTTGCACCGCAACGCGCCGTTTGCAAGCGTGGGCCCGCCTCTGCGCGAAGCAACCTTGCGCCCTTGGTCCCCGCAGGCGCTACATGCCTGCCGGCCAGGCGCTGCAGCCGATCGGCGTCTACGCGCGCGCCTACCTGCCTCCTCGCCTGGCACTGTCGTTCGCGACCGTCATGTTCTACTTCTACCCCAACACCGTCAAGTCGCTGCTAGCCATCTTCTCCTGTGTCGACGTAGACGACGGCGGCACCGACAACGCGCTCGCGGTGCGCAGATGGGCCGGGCCCCGACCTCAGCGCCGTCGCCCCGCCCTGCGTGCTGGCGAAGGGGCAATGAGCCCCGCTCGTCGCCCGTCCATCCCCGATCTTATCGCGCGGCCCCCCTCGCTGCCCAACCCGGCGCTCGCTCCTGCCTGTCTCCCTCCCCGCGCCTCTCGCTGCACCCTCAGGTGGCCGCCGGCCTTCACCCGGGCAAGTACTGGACGCTAGACTACAGCGAGCGCTGCTACGTGGGCCGCCACCTGGCGCTGGCCATGGGGCTGGGCGTCACGGGGCTGCTGCTGGTGGCGGCGGGCTGGCCCATCTTTGTGGCGGGTTGGCTGTACAGGTGCGGGCCGGGGCGGGGCGGGCGCCTTGCCGGGGTCTCTTGGTTGAGCCCTGCTTGAACAGGGGCCCGGCACAGCGTGGCATGGGTCGGGACTTACACCGTGGCGCCGCCCCCTGTGCGGCTTGCTGTGCTGCTGCCGTGTCCTGGCTGCAGCCGGAGCCAGCTCAACTCGCTGGACTTCTCGGACTCGTCCATGGTGGTGTACGCGTCGTTCCGCGAGCTGTACAAGACCATGTAAGCAACCGACTTGGGTTCAAGGGCTTGTGGTGCCGTACCTCCTTCCACCTCCTTGGCCAGTACCCTTGTGTCACGGCGGCCCTGACGCGCCCGTGCGCCCTGGCACCCCTCCTCGCAGCTACCTGTGGTGGGAGAGCGTCATCATGCTGCGCCAGCTGCTGGTGGCCATCGTGGTGGTGCTGCTGGACAGCAAGGGCGTGCACGTGCAGATGCTGGTGGTCATTGCCGTCATCGCGGCGGCCTTTGTGGCGCAGCTGGTGGTGCAGCCCTTCGCCACGCCGGTGAGGGATGCCGACAGATGGGGCAAGCGCCGCCGCTGGCCTTCGCGTCCGGCGCCCTTGATCGCCCGCGGGGGCGGTGGCCTCCTTGCTTTGAGCCGGTGCGCGCTTCCCACGGTCCTCGCAGACCACCAACTGGCTGGAGGAAGTGTCGCTGGTGGTAATCGTGATCACGCTCTACCTCAACCTCTATTTCATGAGCGACATGGTCGGCCCGGGCGGCCGCACCGCGCTGGCGGTGTGCATCATCGGTGAGCCGCCCGCGCCACCTCCCTTCTCGAAACACAGCTTTTGCGCTCTGCAGCAGGGGCGCCCCAGGCAGCCTTCGTCGCCGCAGCTTTGGTTTCCCTGCCTCACCACCCCTCCCTCTGCCTCACCGCCCCTCTGCCTCCACCCCGCCCCGCCCCGTCGCAGCCCTCAACGCCGTCATGCTGGCGGTGTTTGTGTACTATATCACCGGCACCAGCTGGGAGAAGCAGCTGGAGAAGATGGGCCTGGACCGCCGCCGTGTATACTCCATGCAGCCGCAGGAGATTGAGGTGCGCAGCACGGCGAGAGGCCGGAAGCAGAGCGCAGCGTTGCGCCTGCAGTCGTGGGCGGCGGGGGCGCAACGGGAGCCGCTGCCAAATTGGGAGCCATGGCTCAACGCGCGCATGAGGCGGGCGTGGTACCGTACACGAAGAAGGGAGGCGCGATGCCTTGACCCCACGTACCTCACCGCCCTTGTATCCCACAGGCCCGGCTGCGGCGGCAGTACGGCCGGCGCACGGCGGCGCTGCTCACGCGCGTGGTGACGTCGGCCCAGTCGGTCCAGAAGGCCAAGGACAGCATTGCGGACACCGGATCCACCATGCGCCGCCGCATCGCCGAGATGCCGCTGCCGCTGCTGGGCATGCCTTCGCGGAACCGGGCACCGGTTGAGGAGGGCGCGCCCGAGGGCACCGCCAAAAAAGCCGAGGGCGAGGCGGGCGATGCCAAGAAGGCCGAGGGAGAGGCCGCGGACTATAGTAAGACGGGAGGCGAGGAGGCGGACAAGAGCAAGGAGGGAGGCGAGGAGGGATCGAAGGAGGGCGAGGAGGACGAGAAGGGTAAGGAAGGTGGCACTGGGCCGGACGGCCGCAGCTCGGCCATGGACGAGGCGGCGCGGCAGCAGAGCCGCAAGAGCGGCAAGGCGGCGCGGCAGCAGAGTGGCAAGGGCAACGAGGAAGCGGCTGAGGCCGCTGATGGGCCACTGCCGGTGGTGGCCATGGAGCTGGAAGGCGACGAGGAAGTGGCTGCTAGCGACCGCAAGACGGCGTAGGCTAGATAGCTCGTGCGATGCTATGAGAATGTGTTTGCTGACTGAGTGCATTGCGTGCTGCGAAATCAGCTTAGCATGCATTGGCTCGGAGGTCTGTCATTCCGGTGGACGGGATGGGGGCGCACTTGGACTGCCGATCCTAGTGCTTTGGGGGAGTGGCAGGGGGTTTCGCGTGCATGTATGTGCTGTTGCGTGTGCTTTGACCAAACTCCCGCAAACATATGATAACTTCTTGATACATTTATCGCGTCTGTGATCCACTGTAAGCCGCAACTGGGTCCTTCCGCCGACACACACAAACGTGACTTAGGCATACAAAGACCGACGGTCATAGTCGTGGATAAGTCGATATACGTGTGACGATCCTCGATGCAGCGGCTCCTCCAGGGGTCGCTGCGGCTCTTGCGCAGCAATGGAGCATTGCTTTGCGCTGGTGAGCTGGGCAGCTCACGCAGGCCCTTATCCACCCTGGTACATGCGTCCATTACTCTGCTTTTAACAACGGCTTTCCGCGCGTGCGCCTGTCACAGGCCATGTTGGCGAGTCCATGACAACAGCGCGGCTTCCTGGCACCGCGCTGTCGGCCATATCCAGGCTATCGGCATGCTCCACCAGCTGGCGGCCTGCGCACACGGCGGCGGACCCGGGGTCAGGTGCGGAGGTGGCGAACCGCCCGTTAAACTCCCGCACAGCCCCCGCCCTCACCGCCGCAAGGCCCCCTCCAGCCCACACCTTCCCACACCCGGGTTACGCTACCGTACTGCAGATGGCGACGGGCCGCCCCAACACCGACACCACCGGCCGCCCGTGCCCGCGGAAACGGGCGGTCCGCTGGCCGTCTACAGTGCGGGCCTGGCCTCGGGGCTGTACCGCCCAGACCCTCGCCAGCAACTGACCATCACCATGCTGCAGGTGGGCCCTCGCACGGGTCTAATGCGTGATGTGGCATGGCAGCGATGAAGTGTGTGTGTAGGTCGGCGGGATGGCCGGCCGCTGCGCCGCGGCGCGCGGCTCACGCTCCGCGTACGGTCTTACGGCTGGGCGCTTTAGCATGCTTTGGCCTCGTCAGCATCGCCCGACCTCCCCCTAAACACATGTACTCTATCCCTATCAGGAGCTGTACGACGACTTGCAGCGAGCCGGTGCCGACCACCTACTTCCCGGTGCGGTCCGCTGTACCCGCTCTGCCGCACAGCCGCCGCTCCGCCTGCCGCCGCCGCCAGCTTCACGTGCCCCTGCTGCCCCCTGCCTGCCTTCGCTGCCCGCCTTCCTGCCAGCAGGGCAACAGCACCACCGGCCCCGGCGGCGGCCCTCTGGCCTGACCATTGTTGACAGCATGGACCATTCGTCCCGCGATCACTCGGGCGCCAGCAGCAGCGGCAGCGGGGCCGGCGGCTGGTTTTCGGGACTCTTCGGCGGCGGCTCCTCGGGCAGCCCGGGGCTGGGGCGCTCGTCGCCGTCCTCAGCCGACTCGGCGCCCGCCACCCGGGGGCTGTACATGTACGGCGGCGTGGGGTGCGGCAAGACCATGCTCATGGACTTGTTCGTCAACACGGCGCCCTCGCACTTTCGGGTGGGTGCGTCGGGTGCGTCCTTGCGTGATAGGGA
The DNA here is from genome assembly GCA_001662425.1 of Chlamydomonas sphaeroides. Classification (NCBI taxonomy): domain Eukaryota; kingdom Viridiplantae; phylum Chlorophyta; class Chlorophyceae; order Chlamydomonadales; family Chlamydomonadaceae; genus Chlamydomonas; species Chlamydomonas sphaeroides. The sequence continues at coordinate 94,093 of BDDC01000069.1, read as the reverse complement.
GACACGGCGACGCCACGACCAGGGTTCTATGCAGCTGGGCACGTCGTCGCGTCGGGGCTTGCACCCACGTGGTGGGGTCTCCTTCCACATGCTGCGTTCGTATGCCAGTAGGCGCTCACTGGCATTGACGAGCCTCGGAACCGCATTGACGAGCCTTGGAACCGCTGGGCTTGGCGGGCCAAGTGCGCCGCTGCGCGGTGCGATCTCCTTCCGCGCCTCGAGTTGCCGTCGAGCATTCCCGCTCCTGTGTCCCTCGCGGCGCCCAGCTCGCCCTCCAGCAGCCCGCGCCCTGCCCTCCGTCCCTCCCCCCGCCACCCGCCCCACCCCCTCAGGTCCTGCGCACGCACTTCCATGACTTCATGCTGGACGTGCACTCGACGCTGCGCATGCACGCGCGCTTGCCCGACCCGCTGTTGGCGGTGGCGGACAGCATCGTGGGCGGCAGCGCCGGCGGCCACCTGCAGCGGGCGGGCGGCGTGCGGGTGCTGGCGCTTGACGAGCTGTTTGTGACGGACGTGGCGGACGCCATGATCGTCAACAGGTGCGGCATCCGGAGTGCGGAGTGCGGAGTGAGCCGAAAAGGGCTGCAAGGGTATGCGATGGACAGGCAGGGGCCTGCGCTCGTTGCGAGCGCGAGATGGATGAGGATCAGGGTCAGGGACGACGATAGGGAAGTGGCACCGGTACGCGGGGCCGGACCTGGGGGACGCAGCCGTCGGGCTCATGAGGGGCGCGCAGCCGCGAGCTATGGTGCTCCTGGATAGGGCCGCGACAGGGCTCGCCACACCCTATTACCCCAGCTCTCACCCCTCCCAGCCCTCGCCTGCGCCACGCGCTCCCCTACCCTACCCGCCCAGGCTGTTCGGCCGGCTGTGGGAGCGCGGGCTGGTTCTGGTGGCAACCAGCAACCGGCCCCCGGACGACCTCTACAAGGGCGGCCTGCAGCGCGACGTGTTCATGCAGTTCATCCACCGTCTCAAGGCGAGCGCCTGCGGTCAGGGGCAGGGTGGAGCCAGCGGCAGTGCTCACTGCTACTTGAGGCGCTCTAGACCTAGCGCCAGGGCGGGAGCAGCTCGCAGCCGGGGCTGGCGCCAGCCGGTCAGCACGCCGAACACCCGTCGCCCCTTTCCGTCTCCTGCCTCCTCCCCACCTCCCGCGCAGGTGCAGTGCCGCGCGCACGACATGGCCTCCACCACCGACTACCGCCGCCTGGCGCAGCACCAGCGCGGCCTTTACTTCATCGCGCCGCCGGCCGGCGCCAAGCCGGCCCCGGGGCAGCGAGACGAGTTGGAGGACCGGTTCTCGGAGTTGGCGGCGGGAGCGGTGGCGGGGCCCGCTCAGGTGCGCCGCCTATTGGGGCAGCTCGCTGCGGGGCTGCTGCTTCGCGCCTTCACCAGAGGAGGAGGGCCACTGCGGATGCAGCTTCCAGATGCAGGCTGAGGCTCTGGCCACGAGGCTTGCTTGCGTGCCGGAACTCGAATGGCCCCGCGTCGCACCCCTTCAACCTCCTGTCCCATCCCCAACTGATCTCAACCCCCGTCACCACCAGGTGGACGTGGCCATGGGCCGCACGCTGGACGTGCCCCTGGCAGCAGGTGCGCAGCAGCTGCGGCCCCCATGGCGTGGCTGCGGCTGCGGCTCACGATCGCAGGCGCGCTCGGGAGGCGCCCCACAGCCCCCGGCCGGCGAGCGGCGAGCGCGAGCGGCTGCGCCCGACCCACATGCCCCGCGCCTCGCGCCTCGCCCCGGCCTCACCTGGCCCTCACCCTACCGCCGTGCGCCCTCGCCCCCTCGCCCCCTCGCGCCCGACCCCAGGCAACGCCTGCATGTTTGACTTCGCGCAGCTGTGCGGGCGGCCGGTGGCGGCCGCCGACTACATGGCCCTCACGCAGCGCTTCCACACCGTGGCGCTGCGGGGCGTGCCCGCATTCGGCAACGCCAACCGCACCGAGGCCTACCGTTTCGTCACCCTCATCGACATCATGTACGATGCGCGGTAAGGCGGGGATCTTGGCGGCTACAGCATGAACCCATACATCAACCCGCAGGGCTGTGCAACTGGAGGGGCAGCTGCGGCCTCGCTCGGCGCGGCGCTGGGGATGAGGCTGCGCATCGCTGCGCCGCACATGGCCGCCGACGCCAGATAGTGATTGCGTACCCCTCGCAGCTCTTCGCCTTCTCGCCCCTCCCGACCCCACTCCATCCGCCCCAACCGCAGCACGCGGCTGCTGGTGACGGCCGAGAAGCCGCCCGTGGAGCTGTTCACCAACATCCTGACGCAGTTCGACGCAGCCAAGAACCCCGACCTGGCGGCCAAGCCGGACACGGTGGTGGGTTGGTACTCTATCTCGGCCCTAAAAAGTTCAACACCCAGGGCCGCGGGACACACCCGTAGGGGCATTGCATGGCGCCACGGGCGGCGAGCGCCTGACTGCATCAGCCCGAGAGCCGCCGCCGCGTTCTTTTTCTGCGCCCTGCCCTGCCGCCTGCCCCCATGTTGCCTGCGCTTCACATTCCCCTCCTGCCGACGCACTTCGGCAGCACCGCGCTTGCTCTTGCCTTGTTGCCGTTTCCATCACAGCACGCCCCCCCCTCTGCCTCTCCTGCCCTGCTGCCTGCCCGCCCTCACTCCGCCCCTAGGTGGACGACAACCTGGGCTTCTCCAAGGACCGCACCATCAGCCGGTTGACGGAGATGCAGAGCCTCGAGTACTTGCTGCACCACGCCCGGCAGCACGAGCCTAGCCTGGTGCTGGCGCTGCAGGTGGGGTCACAGGGGAACGTGGGGGAGGAGAAAGGGACTCCGGGAGGGGACGGGAGAGGAAGGGAGGGGAGAGGAGGCCGAGGCGCATGGCTGTGAGGAAGTAATGCAGGGCCACGAGGCTGGGAGTGGCATGCATACCAGGCGGGGGCTGACGGACTGCTCTCCTCGCCTGCGGGTGTCCCGCAGGAAGCCCAAGCCAAGGCGCGCGGCGCGGCGACGGCGGCTGGGCACTGAGCCGGCGGGCTCGGGAGGGGGCCGAGGTGCAGAGCGGGGGCACATACCGGTACGGGCCTGCTGCTGCTGCGATCCAATGTGTGACCGGACGACTTGCGTGCACGGCAACGTGCGGAGGTGGGCCTACCTGGGTGGGTGCCACCGCTGCGGCTGGTGCCGTGCAACGAGCATGACCAATGCTGCTTGCTGCGGGACTGTGGGTGGGTGTGGCAGGCTGAGGTCGGGTTTGACGGTCGAGCACATGCTTTTCGCACCAGCGGCGGCTGGTGTGGCGCAGGAGTTGGCGTGCTTGGTGTGGGTAATAAGTGGTGCGGGTCTCCTACGTCTCGGATTTCGTCTCGTGTGGATCACGAGGGGCTCGTGCTTGCTAGTGGGAAGGTGCATGCGGAATCGGCGGTGGCAGGCAGGACTGGCGATAGGTGATGATGTGAGTTGCAGCGCGCAGCGGGTGGCAATAAGGGTGCTGGGGGCCTGTCAGTCAGGCCTGGGCACCGGCAGCGACGGACAGGGCGGTCGCTGCAAATCGATCTGATTTGCCCTAGCGCAGAGGGGCGTTGCGTTCATGCGGTGCAGATCTGCTGGTGTGCTGTAAGAGGC
>BDDC01000069.1:13976-74684 GCA_001662425.1 Chlamydomonas sphaeroides | reverse complement strand
CAGGGCGGCAGGGCGGCAGGGCGGCAGGGCGGCAGGGCGGCAGGGCGGGAGGGCAGGGGGGTGGCAGGGCAGGTCTGGGGAGCAGCGGGCCGCGCCGGTGAACATGGGTGAGTAGGAGAGCTGTCGTGCGCCTGCTTGGCTCGTTGGCTGCTGGTAGTTGACCAGCGCGTAGCCGCCAGGAAGGGCGCTATGTCGCACCTGCGTACACATGGGCACCTGCTTTCACATGGGCTACCGTGGCAGCTGGCTGGCAGGCACGCTGGCTGGCTAGCTGAACGCAAGCCCGCCCTTAACGCCACCCCCGCCGCCGGTGGCGCTGCGCCTGTTGCCCACACACTGCGTCTACTACGTGTCCCCACATCCGAATACACTGCGTTGCAGCTGTTCCTCACCGCCCACCGGGCGCCGCCCTGCCTCAACCCCCTGCAGCTGTACTCCCCCGCATGGCGCTCCAAGGCGCGCACGGCCATCGAGGCAGCCGAGGTGGGCCGGGGCCGGTGGCTGCGATGTGAGGGGACCTGGCCGATCCGAGCTGCAGGCTCCGCCGGGCCGCCGGGGCCAGCACGGGTCAACTGCCGCAGGGATGTGGGAACGCCGCCCCAGGCCACAAGTGGGGGATGTGGGGATGTGGGGCACGGCGGGGCGCCGGCGGGCTGGGTGCCGGCATCAGGCGCGCTGCCCCCTTCCGGACCCTGGCCTGTCTGACCGCTGACTGTGGGGCCGCCAGGCCGTCCCCTGGCGAGTGACGGGGGGCACCCTGCGCTCGCCCCTCGGCCCCCAATACCGATAGTTAGTTACTCCCACGGTACATTCCTCTCGCCGCCTCAGCACACTCACACCGCCACGCTATGCCCTGCGCGTCTGCTATACTCAACTCGCGTTCTGGCAATCTGGGTCCTGTTGATTGGCTTCCACTCACCCGTGCTCCCACGCCCCCAACCGTCACACCTTCCCTCTCCGGCCCCTCCTCCTCCACGGCCCCCCAGAGCACGCCGCGCACCGTTCCCAGCCACTCACTGCCGCTCGCGTGCAAGGGCCGTGCCCCCCGCACCCACCCGTGCTCTCTCGCTCCACCCCCCACCTGCCCCCCACCACCCGCCTCCCTGCCCCAGATCATGGAGCGCACCGTGCTGGCACGCTTCCCCGAGTGGGAGCTGGCCCAGAGCCAGAGCTTCAGCTTCGGGGAGTACCGCGCTTGGACGGTGCCCAGCCTGTTTGGGCGGGACGTCATTGAGTGAGCCTGGGCGGAGGGAGGCCGTTTTGGCGGGGTGGAGCGAGGCCGTGTGGGCGGGGCGGAGTGCGGGTTACGCGGGGCCGAATGCGGTTGTGGGGGGCAGCGAGGGGTCGGGGTCGGGGTCGGGGTCAGGGTCGGGCCAAGATGGGTCGCGTGGGCCCCAGCTGCTGCTCCCCCGCGCAATTTCAGGGCCTGGCTTTCAGCCCCTGGCATGGTCCCCTGCGCTCGAAGGCGTTGGCTTGTCGTCCCCTTGCGCCCACCGCCCCCTTCACACTCCCCTCTGCCCTTTTCACACTCCCCTCTGCCCCGTAACTTGCACTTTCCGTGCCCCAGGTTCCTGATCAAGGACGAGTCCGTCAACAACCGGAACTGGGAGGGTGACCGCGACGGGCCCTTCGTCACCTATCGCAGCCTCGCGGGTGGGGGGGGGGTTGTAACGGGGCTTGTTGACGGGGGGCACCCCGGCGTTGGTTGCCACGCAGGGTTCGTGCGCGGCTGCCGACCGCCAGGCGCCCGGCCCTTGACCCAACGGGGCACAGCGGACTGGGCTGGCGAGGAGAGGGGCATCCCGGGGAAAGTGCTGCGCAGGCTGTGTGTTGGTTCCTGGCGGGCTGGCGCCCGTCTGCCGCCCCTCGAACGAGGTGCCCCAGTCGTCACCCCACGGCACAAACCCACCACAACCCGCCGCACCCCCCGCAGGCAGCGTCAAGTACGTGTGGCCCATCCAGCAGCCCATCAGCGACCTGGGCGCACAGAAGAGCCGGTGGGCAGCCACAAGCGGGGACCCACGAGGGAGGGGGGCAGGTGGTGGGAGCCCACGGGGGCAGGGGGGCAGCGGTCGGGGCATGGGTCATATGGGAGCTGGCGTGCGGCCGGGGCACTTGGAAGTGCTCCTGGGGGCGCTGGGGGCCTTGGGGGGCGCTGGGGGCGCTGGGGGGCGCTGGGGGGCGCTGGGGGGGTGCTGGCCTCGGACCCGAGCCTCGAGCCCCGAGCCCGAGCCTGGCCTGGGGCCCAGCAGCCTCTCACCGCCCCTGCTCGTGTGCCCTGTGGCCCGTCCCTCTCGCTGTGCAGCCTGGGTGAGCTGCGCGAGGCGCTGGGCTGGCCCATCATCGGGTGCGAGCTCATCGAGTGCTACGACTACTGAGCTAGCCAGCTAGCAGCGGGGGCAACGGATGGCCTGGCGCTGGCGCTGGCGGGCAGGCGCTGGCGGGCAGGCGCTGAGGGGCAGGCGCTGAGGGGCAGGCGCTGAGGGGTAGGGGCGGCGGCGCATGTGGGCTTTGCATCTGTAGGGACGCGGGGCAGCGCGCAATGGGGACGGACGGCAGGGGGAGCTCAGCTGAAGGTGTGGCGCGCGCGCAGGGGCTGGAGTTGGGGGGCTGGGGGTGTGGCGGCATGCAGCAGCAGCTCGTGTCGGCGCAGCTGATGAGGGGGCGTCCGTGTCGCCTGGTGGCAGCTGCTGCGCGCATCTTCACAGACTTCGTTTGGAACGGCGGCCAGGAGGAACGGCGGGTTTGCGGCCTGTCGATTATCACGGGTCCAGCAGCCATAGGGCCATGCGGGGCACCAACCTCGTGATAAACCTCCCCAGCTGCGCATGGGTGCATGGCTCGCCCCAAAAAGGAGCAGACCCTCCGCCGGCCGCGCGAGCTGCATGTGTGCTGCAGCGGTGACAAGAGAGGGTTCCGATTCAAGTTTACAGACAGTGCGTAAACACCTCTGCACAGAATGAGGGCAAGACAGATATGAAGGGACACTACTCCGCACAAGGTTGTACTGCATGGGCCATGTTCAATGGCTGTCTGGGATACGATCCCTAACGCGTACCGCTGCATTCTATTCCGTCGTCCTCGTAAACCTCGTAATGAACACGTCCAGCGGCAGGGGCATGATCACATCCGGCGGCTTCGTCACAGTGTTACAAGGCAGGGGCACCGATCAGAGCGCGGCGGGATCCAGCCGGGCCCTCCCCGACACCCATGACATTCGTGCAACCACCCAGCAAGCGCCTTTCGTCTTCTGCCTGAGTCTCTTCTCCCTTACAGCCCCGTGTCCTCAACTGCCTTCCTGGTCTGTAGAGCTGCTCCGAAACCGTGTCGCGCACGTCATTCACCCAATCCTCGCAGCAGCCGACAGCCACTTCTGTTGCCGGCCCACCAACGGTCAACCCATGCGCACCGCTCCTCCACCGCACCTCGCGGCGCTAGCCCACCCCGACCAAGCGGCTACGGACGCACGCGGCCATACAGCAACGGCACAACCGACAAGGTGGCCACAACCGCCGTGCCCGCTACCCCTGATGAATGCAGTGTCCCCCTTGTCCCAGCCCCGCAACAGTCGCAGCGCCGTGCGCCTCTGTGCGTCATTCGAGTGCCGCCCGAGGGCAGCGGCATGTGCGAGGGCAGTCTGATAAGCCCCGGGGGCCACGGGCAGCCCGCCAGCACACGCACGAGCCGGCGCGCCATAGCACACAGCACGCCGGCACGCCGCAGCGGGCGGGCGGGCACAGCAGCCCCCGTCGCCGGCGCTGGCGGCAGCGGACGCACGGCCCGCGCCTTCGCGCCGGCAAGACGCCACTACAAGAGTCAGTCAGTCAAGACAAGCCGATGACTAAGCGAAGTCGACACCAAGCCGCGACATCCAGCCAGGCTGGCAGCTCAAGCCTCCACCCTACAGGGCATCGCCCTCGCAGTCGCCCTCCAGCAGGCTGGTACCGCCCACCTCGCCCGCCGCAGCGGCAGCGCCGCGCGGCGCGTCGCGGGGAAAGTGCAGGCTGCGGGCGACCTTCTTGGAGAAGGCCTTCAGCGAGCAGCGCAGGCGGCCCGTGAGCGATCCCAGCGCCGCGTCCTCGCCCGCAGACGACGACGGCGAGCCCACGGCGCCAGAGCCCGACGAGTTTGACAGAGACACCGGCGTCGCCGCCGGCGATGCCATCGCCATCGACTCGTCGCAGCGGCGCTGGCACGACGCCGCCGGCAGCGGCACCGCCAGCGGCGGCGGCGAGGCTGACGAGGCGGGGCGGCGGTCCCTGGGGCGCGCCGGGGTCGCGGGGGACAGCTCCGACGGCGACGGCGATGTGGCTGCCAGGGACGAGTCCTCCATGCAGCAGTCCTCGGCCTGGGGCCGGGGCTGCGGCGGGGGGATGCTCTGCGACGACAGCGACGACGCCAGTGGCAGGCGGGCCATGTCGAAGGTGGAGCGGAGCGGGCTCGAGGGCGCGTGGCGGATGGGCGACACGGCCGGCGCCGCGGCAGCGGCCGCCGGCGGCGAGCGAGAGGGCGAGACCGAGGGCGAGAGGCGCTCGCGCGGCGTGCTTGGGACAGAGGGCGCGGCGGCCGAGGGCTGCGGGGAGCCGGAGCGCTGCGCTGGGAGGAAGGGGGAGGCGGTGGTGGGGTACGGCACGAACCGCATGGGCGGCTGGTATGCCGAGTGGGCGGCGGGCGGTGGCGGCGGCGCTGCCATCGACGAGTCCTCGGGGCCGCCGAAGCCGGGGTATCGGCCGTCGAGCGCCGCAGACTCGAAAGGCGATGGCGACGGCGCCGCGGCAGGCAGCGGAGGCGAGGCGCGCGTGCCGACGGCGCCACCGGCGCTCGTGGTACGGGCGCTGGCGTGGTCATCCGACAGGCTGCTGTACGCCGGGTACGGCATGGCACCGTTGAGGGGCTGCACTGGACCCGTGCCGTACGACTGGCCGTGGCGGGACGGACCCACGGGTCCGAGACGGCCACCGAGCTGGAGGTCGGAAGCGAAGTGGCTCAGCACCGGCGCCGAGGGCGTGGGGTGCAGCAGCGGCGCCGCGTCGGGCCCGAAGCCGTCGGCGCCGCCGCCGCTTGTCTGGGTCGAGGCCGGCGCCGACGCCGAAGAAAGCACGGGCCCGGCGGCGGCGCCGGGCACGGGCCCGGTGCCGCCAAGGGCGGGGTGGCCGTGGTCGAAGCCGTGTCCGGGGTGGTGGTGGTGGGTGTTGTGGTGGAAGGGCAGGGGCTGGTAGTGGTGGTGCAGGTGCGAGTGGGGGTGGGGGTGCGGGTGTCCGTGGTACGGCGCCTGCGGGTAGTACGGCACGGGGCCGTACGGCGCCGGCAGCTGCGATGGCGCCGGCGCCTCGGCGCCGTCCGACTCTCCGGCCGGCATCCGTGACGCGCCCTCCTCAGCCTCCTCAGCCGGCGCCGCCGAGGCGTCGACGGCGGCGCCGCCGCCGCTGCCCTCGCCCCCCAGCGCGGGCTCGCCGTTGGGGTCGGCGCCGCCGCCCGACTTGAGCTTCTGCTGGCGCTCCGCGGCGGCGACCGAGGCGCAGTGCACGGCGGCGTCAAAGGCGCCAATGCCTTCCAGCTTAAGGTGCTGACCGGACAGCGGCTCCTTGCAGCCAAAGGTGAGGCTAATGTCAACGTCCTCGGGCAGCCGGAAGAGCTCGCGGATGCGGAGCGTAAACTCCTTGAGGCCGTCGGGGCCCTGCTTCACCGGGATCCTACGGAGGAGGAGGCGGGGAGAGGCAGGAGAGGGCAGGGGCGTAAGCAGGCCGGCGAGGGGCAGACGAGGGTGGGTTTGGGTGGTTGCTACCGACGCAGGCTGCCGGCAAGGGCAACAGGAAAGGCATGCAGGAGATGCCGTGCAGGTGTAGACGACAGAAAGGTGCCAAGCTGCATCACCTCTGGCAAGGCATGCAGGGCTGGATACCAGGCGCCCCTTCCACCGAACGGGCGCCGCGAGCCGTCCCGCCACGCAGCGCGAGACGGTACCCACCCACCGCCCCATGCCCTGCGGCCCCACCTGTGGATCTGGCCCTCAAAGTACACCACCATGATGGGCTGCACCCGCTGCACGTCCGGCTTAAGGCCCTCGGGAGTCAGGTTCTCCTTCCAGTCGGCAAGGTTCTGCCGGCAGAACCTGCGAAGGGAGAGAGCGGCGCGGGCGGGAAGAGGGGGCCGGTGCACATCAGCAGCGCCGCGGGCAGATAGAGCGCGGTGCTGCAGGCCCAGGTACAGGTCCGGGCTCCAGCGCGAAAGGCAGGCAGCGGGCTGTGGGTAGCTGTGACATCGCGTGCTGCATGTGTCACGGGTGCCCCGCCCAGGAGCGGGGGAGGCATAATGAGTGGGTAGCACGCGAAGGGAAGCGAAGGGGATGCGAGCCACAGCCCAACATCGCTGTGGATGCGCCCGTCGCTTCTGCAGCTGCTGGTCCACGTCACAGGATCGACCAGACAGCACGCGCCAGGCATTGGACCCTCTTTGCCGTACACCCATGCCGTAGAGCAACGCCACCCTGTTGTACAGCACCGCAGCCCTCGGATGCCGCCGCACCTGCAGTTGGTCTCCTCCAGGCGGCCCGCCTGCTGCAGCTGCCACCGCGCCAGGCAGCGCGAGTGCACCTTGCGCGGGCAGCGGCAGGGCGACACCAGCGGGTCGCCTGCGTCGCGCGTGTCGTCCATGCAGATCCAGCACACATCGTCCGTCTCCTGGGCCAGGCAAGGTGGAGGTGGGGCGCATGGGTCAGGGAACTGGTGAGGCAGGGCGGGTGCCATGGAGCCGGTGCTGAGCGCGAGGGAAGCTGCCGCGATGTGCAGAGGTGTGTGGGCCCCCGGGACAAGTGGCGCGTGGGTCCCCATTGAACATAGATGCTAGTCTTGTGGTCGTGGTCGTGAGAGCAAGTGCACACGCTGGCCAAACGCAGGGCGCGTCACCGGGTTTGTATGGGCTGGGGGGCACGGCGTCTGCAACGCCCACAGCAGCGTGCGGTGCTGGAGCAACGGTGTGCTGCCAGCGCTTGTGCACAAACTAAAGCTGCTTGCTTGACAGAACACAGCCTCTCAGCAGGCATGGGCGCGCGGGGCTGAGAGGGCACGTGGGTCCGTTGCGGTTGCGGCAAACCCATGGAAACCCCCGTCCGACAGCAACCCGGGCTTTGCGCGCTTACCATCGTGTCGACCTGGCCCTGGGGGCAGTCCATCATTGTGATGGCGTCATCAAGCATGATGCCGTGGCCGCAAACACGCTCGCGGTTGCGAGCGGCGCTCTGCGATTGCGTGCAGAGCTCTGCACCTGCCGGCAACTGCAAATGGGATAAGCGGTGATGACACCAGCGTTTGAAGTTAGTAGAGAGCCGGTACACTGGCAAAGATAGCGGGGCCAGCTGAGCGCCGAGAAGCTCATGGAGGTAACCGCGCCGTTTGCCAGCTCGCCGACCCTCCTCGCCCCGCAACGCCGCATTAAGAACCCTTCCACAGAGCTGGAGCAGCACTTCCGAACACACGAGGCTTCACTGGCTAACGCGCTGGGGACGCGTCCAATGCTGTGACACGACCCAGGTGCGAGCGCCTTGCTCCTCGCACCTGGCTTCCTAGGTGACAATGAAGCGGCGTCGAACTGGTCGATGGCGATGGTTAAGCCAGGGACCCGCAAACGAGCGAATCGACGCCTACTAGACTAAGGCGAGCAGGGAGGACCGACTGAGGAAGGTCCTATGCTGCCAGGAAGGAGGCTAGGATGGGTGCAGAAGGATGGACTAGCAGTCAGCCGGTTGTCTGGTGTGGGGCGACAAGGCCAGAACCCCCGCCGCGATGCAGCCGTACTCGCCCACCACCCGAGTGGGCAGGGGAGCCTGGGCCCTGTCGACCGTCTAGCTTCCATGCACTATGCATCACGAGCGCAGGCATGCCATAAGGCCTGCAGGCAAGGCGACCCCGCGCTTGCGCACATGAATGCGGTGCTACTGGTGCCGAGCGTCCAACAGCCTCACAGCCGCAGCCAACTGCAGCTGCGTTATTTGTGTGTCCCGTTTGTGCCTTGCGCCACAAACAAAAAGCTCGCAGACGGCGGATGTCGTGCAGCCATCGCTCCCGGCAACTACCCCCACAAAGTCGATGCAAAGCTGCCGCGTCATGGCCCTTTATAGCACACGAGTCTGGGCGCTTGGTGCATGGAGACCGTGGCGTGTTGCTGGCAGGCCGTTGCAGGGGTTTCGGAGGTTGGGGCGTTGGCGAGGCACGCGCGTTACCCGTGACTCACGCGACGCCACCCAGGTGCCTGCAACTCCCATCCTGCACCTCGCCAACCCCATACCTGCTGACTGAGCCCGCATTTGCCTATCACCCTTGTCAGACATTCAGAGTGCTCATAAAGGTGGAAGGGGCTGGGTCTTTTCAAAGCAGATTGCGGGTACCAGAAGAACCCAACCGAAGGCTTGGCCGCACCAGAACCTTTGTGCCGAGGTCCAGCGACTGACTGCACGTCTGACTCCTTGCATGATATGCCTGGGCCGCCCCACGGGGCAATCATGAGGCCCTCCACCCGCTCTTCCCCCTAATCCTCACCCGCGGCTGCGCCTCCTGCGCGGCTCGACGGAGTCAAGACGGGGGCCCCGGCTCTCCAGCTGCAACCCAGATATTCCTTCTTTGACTTCGTTCTAGCTTATCAGTAACCCGCAGCAACACCCTATGTGTCGTCCTGATCTCCCTGCAGCTCAACTTCCTGCAATGCGTCAACCTGTTCTGAGGTGGGGTCCAGGGGTCTCCGCTGCCCGACAGCGGCCCCATCGGGGCCACACAGGACACAGCTGCAGACGGCCACACCAAGGCTCGCATGGGCCAAGCTTGTAAGGGGCCAAGAGCCTAGAGTGGGCAGGGTTCACAAGAAGAGCAAAGCCAATCAAAAGAAGGCTTCAGGCAAAAGTCTGTGACCTGTCGAGAGGGTGTAGAGAGGGTTTCCAATTACAACCAGAAGGATGCCAGGAGAGAGGGTTACAGTGCGAAGGAACATGCATGGGGACATGGCCCAAACCCCGCGCACGCGGTGAATGATAAACTAGAACGAAGCCAAAGTAGGAATAGAGGCGAGGGCCGCGGTGGGCGCCGGGTTGCAGCGTGCTGAGCGCGGCGCGTGCAGGGCCGTGGTTACAGTGTGGTGCAAACCCAGCACCCCTCCGAGCTCCCGCACCTCGCGACCCCCGCCCCCACACGTCAGCGTCAATCCCCGTCACACCACACAATCCCACATTGGCCATAACACCCGCCCACCGAGGCGGCGGAGCCGGACCGCCCGCCAGGCCACGCGCCTCCACATGCCAAAACTGGCGCCCGCCCTACGGAGCGGCCCGCTCCCGCAGCGCCCTTCGCCCGGGCGGCGCCTGGGCTCGGCCTTTCTGTTGGCTGAAGGGGCCCCGCCCTCCAGCGACACGTGTTTAACCGCACAACACCACGAACAGCGTCACTGGTCCCTCATGTGGCCGAGGCAAGTACCACGCCGCTGCGCCGCAGCCAGCCGGCCGGCAGCGCGTGCTCCTGTTTCAGTGGCGCGGCCCTATGTGCGCTGGGCCGCCGCTGCCGGCACCAATCCTGGCCTCTGCCGCGCAGCCGGCACCACGCTGCCTTCTTGAGCGGCGCCTCTCTGTCCACGACGAGCGCCCGGCGCTCCGTCTTGCCGCGCCCCGCCACATCCCGCCGCCTGCTTCGCGCTGCGACATGCGGCGGTCGTCCTCCTCTTCCTCCGCCGCCGCGGTCCCAACGCCAAAAGCCCCATCGCCATGCCTGCCAAGTCCCGCCGCGCCCCGCGCCGGCCCCCAGCAGTCATGCACCCCAATCGTGTGCGCAGCGCTGCGCTCATGGCTTGACGATCATGATGGGCTGGCCCACGGCAATGGGCTGCCCATTCTCCAGCAGAATCTTCACCACCTCGCCGCCGACCTCGGCCTGTGGCAATTGGGTGGTTGAGAGGGAAGGGAAGGCACGGCGACGGTAAGGTCCCGTACCGCTTGGCCCGCGGGTCTGGCTGTGGAGGCGGCGCAGGCGGCGCAGGCGACATGGGAGGCGAGCCACGACGGAAGGCAGAGTGCGCAGCAGGCGGCTAGGGAGCCTAGTGCAAATGCAGAGACAGGCGATGGGCGCGGGCAACCGCCTCTGGTTAAGCGTGCCGCACACAGGTGCGCCCCCCCTTACATTTGCTCTTCAGCCGACCGCCGCAACCGACCCCGCCCCCATTCCTGACGGCCCTACCGTTTTGCTATGTAACCCAGTCTCTCCACCTTCCTGCTCGAAACCCACCCCGGTCCCAGCATCCGTCCATCCCTGCATCCCGCCGCCCGCCCTGCCCTGCTGCCCTGCCCAATCCTCCCCTGGCCGCACCCCTGCCCGCTCCCGGCCCTTACCTCGATCTCGTTCATGAGCTTCATGGCCTCAATGATGCACACCGTCTGGCCCTTCTTGACCCGGTCACCGACCTGGGAGCAGGCAAAGAGGCGCCAGGGGCGAGAAGCGGGTGGCGGGGAGGTGTTGGGGGTTCCGACCCGTGTCAGGTGCCGTGTGTGGACCCTGCGTAACCCTGACACCCACCTTGCAGAACTCGGGCTCGCCGGGGGCCGGCTTGCGGTAGAAGGTGCCGGCCATGGGCGAGGCAATCTCGACGCCCTTGGGCGCCGCGGGTGCGGCCGGGGCGGCCGGAGCCGCGGGCGCGGCGGCGGGCGCGGGCGCGGGGGCGGCAGCCGGCGCGGGGGCTGCGAGGGCGGGGCAAACCGTAGGCAGGGTCAGGATGGAGTGCGGGCCATGGCGCCGCCAGAGATGTTCGCAGGCGCGCAGGAGCCGACCATGGGGCTTCATTGTGCTACGGCCGTGATAAGGGCTACGCGGGTGGCCCTGGCCCGACTGCGCTGCGCTTGCAATGGCTGCCTGCGCGGCTGCGTGGCTGCCAGTGCGCATGCTGCTGCTGGACTGGGCGCTGGGCGTACAGCCGCCTCCACCTCGTCCTACGCAACAGGCTGGACGCTGCGCTGCGAGTGTCCTGCCGGCCTGGCTGGCTAGGTCGGCAGGCACCAGCGGTGGGCAAAGACGATGTGTTGGTGCCACGGGCACGTCCGTGCCAGGCTCCCGACTGCTGTGCAGTGCCAAGGCCGCAGCTACGCTCAGGCGGTCCTGGTACTGCATGATTAGTATGCCGACGGCCGAGGGGCATTGGCGCGCAAGTCCAAGCGCCGCTGGCCACCACAGCGTACCGCACGGGTACCGCGGGCGAGGGCAGCGCCGCTGGCGCGGCGCCTTCTACAGCGGTAGCTGCCTCGCGGGCCCCTGCGGCTGTGGCCTGGAGGTGGAAGGCTGCCGGGCCGGCGCTACAACTCCTGTCGACGGTTGGCGCTGAGCTGCTGGCACGATCGCTGCTGCAGTTCGCCGCAGCGACCACCTGGCCGCGCGTGTGCGCGCTGCTGTGAGGCAGCGCTTGGCCGCATGCAGTGCGCTCGCGTTGGGTTGGTCGCTTACCGGCAGCGGCAACGGGCGCGGGGGCGACCGGGGCAGCCACCATCTGGGGGACCATCATCTGCGGGGAACGCATGGGGTAGAGCGGGCACCAGGATGGCTGTCGGCTGTGGCTGGGAGCGCGAGCGTTGCCACGCGGCGTGCCAGCAGTGCAGCACGCCGTGCAAGCGCAGCACAATACAGCACGGCACTGGGCAGAGGCAGGTGGGCACGAAGGGAAGGTGAGCAAAGCGGACCTTGCACAGCCGCAACCCCCGCACGCGTGTCACCAGCCTTTACCGTCGACCCTCAGCCCCTGCTCCACTCACCTGCATGGCAGCAGCCTGCTCAGCCTGCAGCGCCTCCTTCTTGCGCACGCTGAGGCTGAAGCGCTTGCTCTTGAGCTCGAACTCCACAATGTCGGTGTCGTGCACCAGCCTGCACCGCACACCACCGTGGCGTTCGATAAGCAAGCTATACGGGATAAGGCGATGCTGGCGGGGGTGCTTTGCTTCAACCGGTCGGCAAAGATAGGCTCGGCTGACGTTCGCATCGCTAACGCTCGCAGCAGGCGTTGCAGCTGCTCTAGGCACCAGCCGCTGATCAGAGTATAATTGAAATGATGGCATTAGGCGCGAGCAGGATAGCTGGCACTGCGAAAGAGCACGTCGGCGCGGCGCATGCTCATAACGCTCAACCCGGCCCAACCTGATAATGTCCGACAGCTCGTCGAACTCCATCATGTTGGAGCCCGCGTGGCCATTCGCCGACGCGCCGTTGCTCGTGACCGCGGACTCCGCCGGGGTGGCCACGCGGCAAGGGATGCGCTGCAAGGGAGCGTCGACGTCGGCGCACAGCGCGCGCCAGTCGACTCATCGTGTAGCCGTCTGCTCTCACCTGGACGCGGCCCACTTGGGGGCGCACGCTCCGCGCAGACACGGCCGGGGCACGGTGCAGCTGCATCTTCTTTATCCCCTTGTAAGTTGAGCGGAGGCTAAGTGTAAGTGGGGCAAGACAGCAGGACTGCAAAGCACGAGGCAATTGGGACGGGGCGAGGCGACAAGGACGGCGCTGTTCGCCAGCGCCGATCTGCTTGCACATTCATTTCCAACCCCCGTCAGCAAGCCACGGCCTGCCCCTTTGCGACCCGATACACCACATGCATACATAATGTATAGACCCAGGCCCTGCCTCCGAATACCGCGCGTTTCGCAAACATACCACATGGCGGTGCACGGACTCGCCCCCACATAAATGCATACACGCCCTCACATTGCTTTGTCGAACAGCGCATGGTCGCGGCGCGGACTAGGGGTTGACACGAACCCTCAGAAGTGACCCCGCAACGCTTGCCCGCCTCCTCTACCCGCGCAAGACCGCTAGCGACCCCAGCGCTACAACTTCCCAAGCGCTTGCTGCAGCCCCGTTACATGCTCTTCAGCGAGGCCATCGTGTCATATGTTCTCTGTAGGGGCAGGGCGGTGCGGGGCAGGGCGGGGACGGGGCAGGGCAGGCGGGGCATCGGCATCACGCGCAATGGCCATATGTCGGCGCACACGGTCGCGCTGAAAGCGTCTAGGTCCATCAAACGCCTAGATAACCCAGGCGCTAGCGCTCCGAGGGTGATGAGCATGAAAGAGTCTCTGACGCGCTATGGGCAAACTGCCGCGCTCGCCGCGCTGCAGCAATGGCCTCCTGAAGCGGCCCTAGGCTGCCTCCACGCCCACCTGCAGCTCCGCCCGCAGCGCGGCGATGGTGGCGTCTTTCTTGGCCACAACGGCCTTCAGGGCAGCAGGGGCCGGCAGTAGTCCGATCAGTAGAACCGTCAGTTGAGTTGCGTGGGATTGCAAGGCGGGCCAGGGGCAGCTGTTGGCTGCTGGACTGCCCTACTGCAGGCAGCACGTACCCGTTGGCATCCTTCTGCCGCACCTGCACTCGGTTGTCGATTGTCGCCAGTTGCTCTGAGTGCTGCTCCCGCTTGGCGTCAAGCTGCAGCGGCGGGTGGGCGAGCACAGGGAACAGGGCGCGCAAGGGACACTGGTGCGCCCCTCGGAAAAGCCCCGGGCGCTGGCCCTCCACCCCAGCCCGACCACACCGCGCGCAGAGGCCCGTATCAGCCCACCAGCGCGCGGCCCTGTCGCGGCAGGCACCTGACCCCACGCCGCCGAGCCAATGACGAGCACCAAACTGGCTCTTGTGAGACAGCCCCCACCGCCTCCCACCTGTTGCTCCGCCTGCTGCTGCAGCTCCGTCAGCCGCTGCTCGTGCCGCAGCTCGTCGTCGGCCTGCTGCTGCCGCAGCCGCAGCAGCTCGCTGGTGGCGGCCGCCAGCTGCTCGTCGCGCTGCTGCAGCACGCCCGCCAGCTGCGGCAGCGGGCGGGGCGGGGGGGAGGTTGCAGGAATGGCGGCAGCAGAGCGCGAGGCAGCTGGGTGGCTTGCTGCGCATGCGCGGGGGGTGCAGGTCCGGCCGTCACAGCGCAGCGCTGTGACGGCGGCTTGCTGCCACAGGCCCGAAGCAGGACCCGGTACGTGAAGTGCCCAGGCACCCTCACAGGCCGGCTTGGCCCCTCCCCGGGGGGCCTCACCGCCTCGTACTCCCGCTGCAGCCGCTCATGCGCCTGGCCTAGCTGTTGCTGGGCCGCAGAGGACTCGTCGTAGCGCCTCTCCCTGCGGGACGTGTTAGAGCGTACCGGTAATTGCGTATCCGTCAGGAGCGCACAACGGCCGGCCGCTGTCGGCGATGCGGCAGTGCTCCGGACGCTCCATGCTACGATAGCCCCAACAGCTCCTGTCGACGCCTGCTGAGGCTTACTCCTGCCGGCGCCGCGACATCGCTCTCCTGTACGGCGCTGCTCGGTGCAGTCCCAGCCCCGCGACCGCCTCATGGACCCGATGCCGCAGTCGCGACCCCTCCCCACCGCAGCCTTGCCCTCGCGCTCACCACTCCTGCACCGCGTTGTGCGCCTGCGCCGCCTGCGACCGCGCATTGTGCTGCACCGCCTCTATCTCGCCGCGGCACCATTCATCAACGTCCTGCCGGGTGGCGGGTCGAGGGGAACAGGCCGTGCATGCGTGAGGTCGGTTACGGGGCCAAGATTGGCGGAGTGCACGCCACCTGGCACAGAGGTGTTGCCGGCGCGCCGCTGGCGCAAACCTTCATGAGGGCGCAACCGCTTGACGCCCCCGCCACCCCGCATAAACCCTGCGTCCCGTGGCCCATTCAGTCTGATGGTTTCACGTGCCTGTGGCGCATCGCTGGCGGCCCGAACCGCCCCGAGCGTGCGCCCACCTGCAGCGCCGCCTCGTGCTCCTCCCGCAACTTGGCGAGTTCCTCGGCCTGCAGACGCAACCCCAAGACATGTCCGGGTTGGGCGAGGAGAAACCGTGCACCGACGCGGCGCCGGGTTAGCACAGCTAGCAGGGAGACGAGGCGCAGGATCCTCGGGCAGGACGCGGGGATGGGGCTGCTTTTTGTTGCTGCATAGGCCATCGCACTCGCCGAGGCGAGATATCATGGCCAGGGTTCGTTGGGAGCTTGGGACGCAGGGGCGCACCTGTTGCTGCCTCAGCGCGGCTATCTGAACCTCGAGCTCCTGCACCCGCACCGCTGCGGCGGTCTCGGCGGCTGCCAGCTTGGCGGCCCATGACTCGTCCACCGACGCCGCAGCGGCAGTGAGCGACTCGACCTGCTCGCGAAGCTTGGATTGCTCTCTGGGTGTACGCCAGCGGCCAACACCCGCGGCAGCGGTGTGCGGGTTAAGCCGGGGGAAGGGGGACCCGTATGTATGTTGCGTGCGGTGAGCAGTTGCTGGGCCGCGCTCAACTATCTTAGGGACTTGCCTTTCCTGCTGTTTGCGAAGCTTTCCAGCCCGCTGCGTGGTCTCGCGGTTTTGAGCGCGGAGCTTCTCGCTCTCGGCTTGCAGCGCCGCGTTAAGGGCCTCCAAGTTTGCACAGCGGCTTGCTAGCGATGATACATCAACCTGCGGGTGCAGGTTAGCCTTAGCGCGACGCCCAGGCTCCGCTGCCACTCGACCTTTTGCGACAGCTGCAGCCCCGGTTCACCTGCGCGTTTGTCTTTACGCTCAACACAGCGTACTGATGCTCTTCTTTCAGCTGCGAAACGCGCTGGCGGAGAGCAGCATACTCGCTAGGCGTGTCCATGGCTTGGCTTGCAGCTGGCTTTCACGCAAAATGGTCACATGGCGTTTCGACAAGGTCATGTATCGTGGGAAGATTGGGGTGGTACTTCCAGGGGCATGCCAAACGTGGGGAAGTTGACAGTTACTGTGCCAAACCCTTCGCGCGACCGATTCGCATCGCACCCAGACGCGCGCCCTCGCAACCGCCGTCGTTACCCCCAAGCCGCCACAGCGCCCTTAAGGCGCACAAGGTCCAATTGGTGGTGGCCACACTACAATATGCTCCTCCCGTCTCCTCACGCAATCAACAGTACTGGAACTACACGTCCAAAGCCGTCACGCACCGCCACAAGCTCCCACTCATCCTTCATTCGTAACAGTACAACAGAACTGGGTTGGGTTCGAGTTATTCGTGCATACAGGCCACCTGCTCACACAGGGCCACACCCCTGCGCCAGCGACAGCCGGCGCGTAACACACACCGGCGGCGTTGGCCCACAACGCGTGCGGAGGTTCTCGCCACGAGTCTGGCCACGAGGCTTCAAGCAGCTGCCCCTGCGTCGCAGCAGCGCCATCGGACAGCGCTATACCTGTCCTAAAGCTGCAGCGGACAATGCCGGCCCAGCGTCCAGCTAATGATCCCGGCAGCACGGGCCAAGAAAGCACAGGTGTGCTGAGCCCGACGGTGTGCGCGGCTCACGAGTCTGAGTCGGACGCGGGGTCGGCGCTGATGGGCTTGGTGCGCTCTGCGTCCAGCGCCCGCTCGGCCACCTCCTTAACGACCTGCGTAGGTGCGGGCCGGGTGTGTGCGCATGCGGTCAAATCCTGCCGCAAAACAGGCAGGTGTGGGGGAGGGCGGCGGACGCGGGGCAGGGTGGTCCGCAGGAGGGACAGGCGGGATGGATTGATGCAGCGCAGGGATCGGCTGGACTGACAATCCAAAGGCGTGACGTGCAGCCGGTGGCCGGCTGGTACTTGTCGTGTTCCACAGCGGCTAGGCATCTAAGGGGGCGTCGTCGTTGCCACGAGCAGTCAACAAGGGCGCCCAGGCGAAGCAGCACCCCTGAGGCAGCTGCTGGGCACGGCAGGGGTTCCGTCTGGCAGCTCCGCGTCTTGAACAGCGCTGCTGCGCTGCCTCGCTGCGGCGCTGCACCCTGGCTGGGGGGCTTGACGGGCGCACGTGGCTGACCGCCGATGCAAGCCCAGCCCGCACCTGAGCAATGAACAGCTCCTCCTCGGGCAGCGGCCGATCGTGACGTGTCCGGTAGCGGTCCTCTAGTCTGACTAGCCGCTGCCGCAGCTCATCCACCCGGCCGTACAGGTCCACGGCGCGCCGCGTGACTAGTTCGGCCTCCAGGTCCCGCCGGGTGCACAGCAAGCGGGCGCCCTCCTGCGCCGCGGCCTCAGCCTCCTCGGCATCAATGTCATCACCAGCAAGACTGCCTAGGACCTGTGGTAGGAAGCGGAAACATACACGCAGTGGGCGGGCTCAGGGGAGTGGGTTGAGGGGGCGGGGAGCAGAGTGTCCTTTGCGCCCGAACGCACGTGAAACGGCAGTAGGTGGTCGATTGCGTCTTGCAGCGTCCCAAATGGCTTCGTAATGTTCGTCGTGCATATGCGCTTGCAGTCCTCCGTGAGCAGCTCCAGCGCCCGCTTTTGCCCCTTGCTCTCGCCCTCGGCGCCCTTCTTGGGCGGCTGCGGCGTGGCTGCCATTGAAAACTGGCTATGCTGTGTCCTATGCCGCGCTAGAGCATAAGGTGTCGCATCATGGGCTGTCACTTCGTGTGCGAGGCCCGCAGCTTGACATGGCAGCTGTTTGTGTAGTCACAAGTAACTGCAGCAGCAGGCGCAGCCACAATCGTCCTGCTGCAAATTCTCGATGGACGCTTGACGCGCGGTACGGTCGTTCCTTTCTCAAAGTGGACCATAGACTCACAATTGAATATAGTCACGGGAAGAGAAACACTTTACATTACCAGCAACCTTTAAGCTAGTACTTGCAGCGTCGCCAAACAGTCGCTTCTGCACATCGTTCAACTGCTTATCAGCAGTCCCACAACCCCACAACAATAACCAGCTTGTGATTGATACTCGTCAACGTTCACCGGACGTTGCATGCCGCATGCGGCCGCGGCCCAGACTTGAGCCTCCGTGTGCCGGCCAACATCGAGCTCAGCGCTTGAGGACTCGAGAAACAGAGGGCTGAGCGGCGGCGCCGTACGCCTAGCCTCCCGCTGCTGCCGATGTGGGCCCCGCGGCGGTGATGACCGCCTGCCCGCCGGTCGTTACCGGGTTGCAGCGCGACGCAGGGGGCCATGCAGGCTTCAGCCATGGCGCCGGCTGCGTTCGTTGGTGTGACGCGGCAGCGCTATAAAGTCACCGTGCTCGGCGCGCCCAGCGCCGGCAAGACCTCCCTCGTCCGCCGTCTCGCCAAGCCTGACGTCGCGCCCGACGCCGAGCCGCGCCTGGCTCGCGGCCTCGACTTCTACACCTGCCACGTGCCGCTACGAGATGACATGACCGTCACGCTGCAGCTGTGGGACGTGTCGGACTGCCCAACGCGCGAGGGCGACGATCCTGCGCCGCTCACCACGTACATCTACAACAGCCAGGCCGTGCTGTTGGTGTACGACGTCACCAACCCCGCCTCCCTGGAGGCCCTGTCGCACGCGCTCGCGGCCGTGGACTCTGTCATCGGCGCGTCGGGCACGCCGCGGCCGTACCTGGCCCTGATCGCGTGCAAGGCCGACTGCGGCGACTGGGCCGCGCCCGAGGCCCTAGCGCGCGAGCTTGCCGCGCGCCATGGCTGCGTGCGCTTCACGCTGTCCGCCCACACCGGCGAAGGCGTGGTGCAGACCACGCTGCAGCTGGCCTGCGACCTGTCTGGAGTGCCGCTGGCGGCGACCGACGCCGGCAGCAGGCTCGCCCGCGCAGGCGCCGACCCTGCTTGGGAGGCGGAGCGGGAGCGTCAGCGGGAGCTCCTGGGGTTGGGGCCGGCGATGTCGGGCAGCGGCGCGCCGCCGGTGCTGCCGTCGCACGCGGAGCCTTGGGAGCATGCACGCGCGGGGGCGTACGTATCCGGACCGACAGCCGGCGAGGAGCAGCGCGGTAGCGGCCTGGGGGCGCTGCCGGGCGGCGGCAGGAGCGGCAGCGCCGCCAGCTCGCAGCAGGCGCTGCCCTGGCGGCCCGTCAGCCGCAGCAGCGCCACGCCCAGCCCCTCGGCCAGCCTGATCCGCAAGACGGGCGCGCTGGGTCAGAAGCTGCCGCACAGCTCCACGTCCCCTGTGCCTCCAGCAGCGGCGGCCGCCGAAGCCCAGGCCGGGCCCGCGCCGCGCGGGTGGCGGGCGCTGTGCTGCTGCTTTGGGGGCACGTGAGGCTTCCGTCTCGACGCTGTGGAGCATTGTCAGAACGGTGAATCATTGAACGAGGCGCTGTAGCCGTGCCCACGCTGCAAGAGCAGCTGGCATACTCGAGGGCTGCACTAGGAACACCGGTGAGTTGGGCCGGAGCGTTGTGGCACATGGGACGGCGCTGGCTGCTGGGCCACGGCGAGCAGCAGGCAGGCGCTTTGCAGTGCGACACACCCAGCCGCTTCAGGCAAGGCCGCTGACATGTCCATGTTGTGTGTCCCTCCTGACACCCAGTCCTACATCCTGAGGTGTTGGCAGCCTCCGGCTTACAAGGCTCGGCGTCTAGCACGCGGAGGGCGCTGCCGCTGCTATCCGACCTGCAGCAGAAACAGCACGAGCACCGGCTGTGGAAGCTGAGGTGGGTTGCACGACGGGCCACCGATTGTTGCGCCGGCGTCCATGTGACAAACCTGTCGCTAGCAGTTGCAGGGGTCCGACAGGGGTGTCTCCTCAAGATGTCCTTCTACAGGAGAGCTGGGTGTTCTTCCGAAGAACCACCGATGCCAGAGAATGCTCTGCGAATGGGGTTACACCCAGTCCGTCTCAGTCCTTAGTGGGTGCGATGCACCGTGGGCCATGACGTCGCCGTGGTGCTCCCCTCTGGTCGTGGGCCCGCAGGTCAAGCGATGCTGCCACGGTGCGCCGTCGCGCTGGCAGCCGTGTGAGCGCCAGGAGCAGCCGCCGGCAGCGAGCTTGCGGCCATGCAGTTGCGGAGTTGGCGAGCGGGCGGTTAGCCTCGCTGCCGCGTCGTTTCGCGGTGGCGGGATGCCAGTATGGTGCGTTGCGCAGCAGGTCGAGGCGGCGCTTGGGACGCGGGTTTCGGTCGTGGCGTGGGGGGGGGGCGGGGCGGGGCGTCCTAAGATACTGTACGAATGAAGCGGTCGAAGATCTTCGTTGTACGGGCGCCAGGTAGCTGGATTTTATGGGGTGGCTGATTGTTTCATTGCTGCTGGAGAAGCAGAGCATCCACGGCGGCAGGAGGACCCGACAGCATGTGACCTCCCGCAGGACCTGGCCGGTTTGACCCGGTCTTGGCGGCCGGGGGCACGCGAGCCCGTGTGCATGAACGATGAATACAAGGGAATGCAGTGACGCATACCGTACCCCCGATCGCGCCAGATGACCGGAGACCCTCGGCGTGTCTCAGCCGAGCCGGCGGCCCGTCACTGGCCGACCCACACATCCAACCCCTTTGCCCTCACAGGTTGTCTCACACACCAGCAAGTCGGCAAGCCCACAACACCCCAGGCGCGCTCGTCGCCCACAGCAGCTTAGCCGCCAGACCGTCTGCCGTCAACACCAGAGCGCCCACACATCTTTATAAAGTCACGCCGTGATCACGAAGCAACTGGCCGGCCAACCGGTCACGTGACCGTTAGGCCGCAGGAGGACCCGACCTGTGGTAGGACTGGCCCGCTCATCGCAACAGAGCCCGGCACTCGTCAAGAGACACGTTAAGAGCTCCTGGATGCTGGGAGCCAGTCGAGTCGCGCGCGCAGTAGTTGGTTATGTATACGCCCGCGCGCAGCCGCGGGCGCTGGCGCGGGCAGGCATGGATGCAAGCCGCCTCCTACTCCTCTCACACGAAACCAGCGCGCCACCAGTCCGCCAGGCGCGCCGCCCTCGCTTCCCACGACATGAGGTCACACGCCCATCACAGTCCGGTCGCTCCAAGTCGAGCACAGCACAGTAAAGGGCCCTGCCCGCCCCGCCAGCAACGCAGCGCAGCTGCCGCCACCGCGCCGCCTGCTCCCTGCCGCCGCCATTTGCAGGGCAGCAGCAGCGACGGCCGCGGCCCGCTCTCCCCGCCTACTGGCCGGGCGGCTGTTCGTTCATGAGCTGCACCAGCTTGCTCTGCTGCTCGGCCAGCTGCTTCTGGCCGTTCATGAGGTTGCGCTGGCCCTCGGCCAGCTCGCGCTGCACTTCGGCCAGCCGCTCCAGCGCCTGGCGGACAGAGCCGAGGGCGGGGCAAGCAGGAGCGCGGGGCAGGGCGTGCGGGGAGGAGGCGCGGTCAGGGCACGGCGGGACTAAGGCAAACAGCAAATGCAAGGTGGCCTTGCTGCACAGCACCGCAAGGGCACGGCAGCGACTCGGTTGGGTGCAACGGGTAGCAAGCGCGATTCCCCTGTCCGCAGCCGACGCACCTGCGCCAGCTGGTCGCGCTCCTTCTCCAGCACCGCCTCGCGGCCGCCCGGAGGCAGCGCGCCAACAGTGGCGGTGGCTGGCAACGGCGCGGTGGTGACCTGGCCAGGAGGGGGAGGGGCGCGGCCGGGGACCCGGGAGCAGGGGGCCCGGTGAGGTTGAGCAGGGGCACAGCGGACACCCCGGGCACGGTCGTAACCAGCACATGCACGGCAACATGCTGGTGGCTGGGGCGCAGCAGCAGGGACCATGCCACCTACGCCGGGCCCCAGCGCCGCGAGGACTCACCGCTCCCTCCTCGTCCTCGCCCTCGTCCTCGTCCTCCTCCTTACGGGGCACAGCGCCAAAGCGCTCCACAATGTAGTGGGCCGCCTGCGAGCGCACGCAAGTGGCGCGGCGAAGGGCACACGCATGAGATGGGCACATCAACATGGCAACGAACAGCGGCGGCAGTAGGCAACCGGGACCCACACGCCACACGCACAAGGCCCGGGTGGCCGCGCTGCGCCACCAGGGGCCCCAGGCCGAGCCGCTCGCACGAGGTGGCGTGGCCGCACGTGCGCACTGCGGCCTTCGCAAGGCAGCTGTCATCCTCTTGTACATGCAGCACGAGAGGACACGACTTCAGTGTTTCCCCCACAAGGGCCACACCTGCATGATCTCGGCCTCCGTGGCCTCCGCGTCGCCCTCGGCGCTCGTGTCCTTCTTGAACAGGCGAGCCAGCACGTTGCCGCCGGCACGCGCCTTGGGGTCGGCCGCGGGCGCGTCGCGGAGGCACTCCTTGAAAACCTCGCGCAGCGTCTCCTCGTCCATGTCCTCGTTCAGGATCTGAGCAGCATGGCGGCGGCGGCACGGGCGAGGTAAGCGAGTCGACACAAAGCACGGCCAACGCCCGAGCGAGCACGGCTTGCAGGGCGCCGCTGCCTCGCCTCCTTCACCCTCTCGTTCGCAGCTTACCGAGAGCAGCTTGCGCTTCTCCTCCGCCGCCGCGGCGCCCTCGTCGTCGTCGCCGTCTGTCTCGCCCGCCCACTGCCGCAGCAGGTCGCCCAGCTTGGCATCGGAGATGTAGTTGGGCGAGCAGCGGCCCATGAGCGAGCGCCATTTGTCGCGCAGCAGCGTGAAGAGCTCGGTGTGGATGCCGACCTGGGCGGAGGGGACGAGGAGGGGCGCGGCGCGATGCAAAAAACGTGATGCGCAGCTCGGCGCCACAGCGGTTATGGGCCTGCAACTTGTGGGCCCAGGCGCGGCGTGGCGTATTGGCGTTGTTCGTGTTGGCAACAGGCAAGTGTGCTCACCGTCTCGTGCGTCTTCTCCTTGACCTCGGAGAAGGCGTCCACGATGATGGCCAGCAGGAAGTTGAGCAGCACCATGTACACCAGCAGCTCGTACGACCAGAAGAATAGCGCGCCTGCCGTACGGTACGGGGATAAGGGTGCCGTGTCAGCTAACACTCAATCTGGCATCGGGCCCGTTGGTCATTGCCCCGGTTGCCGTGCTGCTGCGTGTGGGGTATCCCTGCCCACCTGCCACCGATTGAAGCCCTCCCAGCGCGCGCAGCTCTTCGTTTACGTCAATGTTGCCCAGCAGGATCTCAAAACAGGTGTTGATCGAGTCGCCGAACGTGGCGAAAGCCTGTGGGAAAGCAACGCATGCGGCAAGGGGTCGAAATTTTCATGTCATCAGGGCCACCGCTAGGCGCGCTTGGACGCTTCGGCCCCGCCCACTCCACCCAAGCCATCGCGGACCCCCACCCCGTCCCTACACCGAGCGCAAGTAGGCCCCGGTCCCGCTTCCCCACCGTTTAACCACGCCCCTGAGCTATGACCCACGACGCACCTCGATGGCGTTGCCGAAGATGAGGTGGCCCATCATGGCGTACCCGATGAACACCATGCCCGCCACCAGCGCAAAGTGCAGCAGGTCGGGCCCCGCTAGCCACAGCGAGCGCGTCACGACGCCCAGCCGCGGCTGGAAGTCCATGAGCTTGAGCACGCGCGCGATGAGCAGCAGGATGTTGATGCCGTTGAGCGCGAAGTACCTGGCGGCGGAGAGCGAGGTAGGCAGGACGCAACAAGCAGGATCATCAGCTTGAGCGCTGAGGGTAGAGATGCCCCAGGCGGAGGTCGCAGCGCTGGGTTCACGTCCTGCCTTCCCAGCCGTCAGCCGTTGGCCTTCCGCCCCGCCCCGTGCCCGTAGCCCCAGGCTGCCAACCCACCAGTTGAGGAGGTCCACAAGCTCCTTGAGCTCCGCGAAGGCCTCGTTGGCGGCCACCAGGCCCGAGCCGTTGTCACGCAGCGCCAGGAAGTTTGCTCCCGGAGCCAGGCCCGCGTACACATCGTAGCTACGAGGAGTGGAGGCCGGGGGGGGGACTTGAGCGTGGGATGGGGCAAGGGCGAATGGAAATGTAGCATGGCATGCACGCCCGCGCTCTTCCCCCACACGGCCCGTCTTACATCCCCGTGGCGGCACTCACCGGATGCTGATGTTGTAGGCCGACGCGTACTGCTCCTTGATGACCCACCAAATGACCATGCAACTGAACAGCAGGCCGTTGCTGGCAAACTCCACCCAGTGCCAGGCCGACAGGAAGTACTTCAGGAAGTTGCCGCGGCGGCGCTGCGTCATGCCGATTTCCCAGAAGTTGTACAGCAGCATGAGGCAGATCCAGATGCTGAGGATGATCTCAAACGCGAACCGCACGTCATCCTCGTACGAGGCGTACAGCTCCACCGTCACGGTGTTGAGCCGGTGCGTCACCTGAGGGGGAGAGAGACAGCGAGGGCGAGGCCGGCGGGCGCGTGTGCAGGGGCCAAGCCGAACACAGCCCGGGGGCGCACAGCTTTCGCAACAACTAGGCGCACACGACCGCTGTCAATACTGCTGCTACTGCCGCATACCAACGGGTTATGGCGAGCGCGGAGCAGTCCCCAACCCGACCCAGCCTAGCGCTCGTAGGGCCCGGCCGCACCTTGATGCTGCCTCCGTCGCTGAACGCAAACTTGACGTAGTAGTAGGAGAAGATGCGCAGCGGCGCGTTGTAGGTGACCAGCTCGGCGGTCATGGTGCGCGTGTTCTGGTCCAGGTACAGGCCCTCGCTGAGGAAGGTGTACCATGCCTGCACAGCGGGAAGGAAAGGGAAGGTAAGGGAAGGCAGCGGGAGCGCCCGTGGAGCGAGGTGTGGGCACGCAGCGGGTTGTGGGCGCAGCCCTCAGGGATCACAGCGGCGGCGTCCCTCGGCACGATGCGGGGCACCTCTCATGCGCTTGCGTGCGCTTGCGTGCGGCCGCACCTGCGCGCCCTGCTGGGAGAGGTTGATGTCGAACCACATGGGGAAGCCGTTGGGCTTGTCGCGCAGCCCAAAGTGGCGGAACGCGTACGGCAGCCTCTGCGGGGTTGCACAACGAGGGGCGGCGGCGCCAGCGATCGGCAGCCCCCCACATGCTGGCGGAAGCGCTGCGGCGGCCGCTGCTCCCGCACGCCCTCGCGCGCTGCCGCGTGTCTCGCCTGCGGGTTGTACAGCTCGGCGCAGTAGGGCGCCGGGTTGACGGTCTGGTTGAGGAACGGCACGTTGTAGGTGGCGGCGCCCAGCACGGTGCAGTTGTAGAAGTCGAGCACCTGGCGGCAGCAGCGGAGGGGGAGGCAGGGGCAGGCGGTTGGCCTTGAGGGCGTGAGCGGGCGCGGACACCGTGCTCGCTGCTTCTGGTGCGCATGTAGCGTGCCCTCCGCCATAACCACGGCGCCTCCCGCCTGCCGCCCTCTTGTCCTCCCTGCATCCTTTCCCCCCGGCCCCCACCTTGGTCGCGTTCACGTCGTCAAAGTCCTGGTTGTACAGGGTGGTGCCCCGCTTGAACACGGGATCCACGCCAAAGGGCGCCAGGCTGGTGGGGCCGGTGCAGGTGCGCTGGATCTTGTCGAACTTGGACTCGGGGCACAGCTGGTCGCTGGTGCGGGTCTGCGCGAGGTTTGGGGAGCGCGGGGTAGGTTGGGATTCAGGGCCGTGCCGGTCAGCAGGAGGCTGGGCAGTGGTCGTCAGGCAGAAGTTTTGTGCTTCCAGGCCTCGCACCAACTCCAGCCCGCCCCCTCAGGGCCCCCCAGTACCTGGTGCAGCAGCAGCCCCGCGATGACCCTGTTGGTGAGGCCCACGTTGCGCTCGCGGCTGGTGCTGGTGTCCACCGCGTTACCGTTGTCCAGCTTAAACAAGTTGGGCGAGGTGGGGTCGGCGGTGCAGGGGATGTTGGCCAGCTTGGCCGCCTTGAGCGTGAGCGCCCTGTGGGAACGTGGAGAGGGGGATGGGAAGCAAAGGGGTTTGAGGGACAAGTACCGAGAGAAGCTTGGCGGGGTCACGGTGGGCGAGAATGTGGTCCAGCATGCCGGCAGGGGCGCGTTCATGGGATCCAGGTCGGGGCGGGGGCGGGGCGGTGAATTTGGCCGCACCTGTCGCGGCGCGCGCGCTTCCACAGCGCCAGCGCCTGCGTGAGGCTGATGATGTTCTGGTAGGTGGCGGTCTTGATGGCCGACAGCTGGTTCATGACCGCTGACTCGAGCGCGCGCTGCGCCGCCACCTGCCGCTCCGCCAGGCCCTGCGCGCGAGCCCCGACACGGCATCATACACGAGTCAGCGAGCGAGCATCAGCGTCATTGTTGCCGATGATGGGCTCGTCAGCCCCTACCGACCTCCAGCCCAGCCCAACCAACTCCGTCTACCCGCCCCCTCCGTCCCTCCTGCTCCCTCCCGCACCTGGATGGCGCTCAGCGCGCGCGCCGCGTCCTCCGCCGCCGCCATGGCCTGGTTCTGCTTGCCGATGATCTCGTCCAGCTTGCTCTCCACGCGCGCCTGGCCGGCCTGGATGTCGGCGCGCCCCGCCGCGATGAGGTCCAGCAGCCGGTTGTCGTTGGCGCGCGCCTCGGCCAGCTGGTTGGCGCGGTCCACCTGTGCCTTGAGCGTGGCCATCTGGCCCGCGATGGACGTCTGCTGCGTCGACACGGTGCCCACTTGCGTCAGGACCTGGGGTGGGGAGCATGGGATGGGGTGGGGTGCGGGGCAAGGGCAGGCGGGGGTATCGGAGCAGCGTGTGGAGTTGCAGCGAATGAGCAGGTCTTGGGGCCGCCGTCGCTGTGCATGTGGGTCGCGCCATTGATGCAGGGCGGTGTTGCGGAACAGCTATCGCGGCCGCACCTGCGTCAGCTGCGTCGCGATCTCATCGTTGGTGGCCGTCAGGCGACGGCGCGAGTGGCGCCGGTGAAGGGCCTGCAGGTTGCCCAGCGTCGCGATCTGCGCCGACGCTGCGGCCTGGTCCTGTACGATGGAGCGGATGTCGATGAACTGCGTCTCGGCGGCGGCGTTGACGTTGAGCGCCTCGCAGGCGTCGCAGGTGCAATACTCGGTGGCCTTGCAGGTGCCGAAGCAGTCGCAAATGGTGTTGCAGTCGAACCGGCGGTCGCAGGGCACCTCGCAGGTCTCGCGGTAGGAGGCGACCGACAGGTTGCCGGGTATGCGGATGCCGTTCTGCGTCAGGTCCGTGCAGTTGTACGGGATTGTGTCGTTGGTCGTCGCGACGCAGGTGTTGTTCATCGCGATGCACTCGCCGACGAACTCGGGGCCGCGATCCACGAGGTCGCAGCGCATGTAGGAGGTGGTGTTGCCTTGCCACGCGACCAGGTCGTACGCGATGGCGAACGAACCGAGCGTCCCGTTGCTGGGCGCCGGCAGCGTCGCATTCGTCGCGTTAGCAATCAGGTAAGCGTCATACAGCCCGCCGAGCGTCGTGTTGGCAAAGGTGTAGTTGTGGTACTTGGCCATGGGCGCGGGGATGGGAATGTTGTCGCGCACATCGCGCCGCTGCTCCTCCACCTCGGCGACGCGCGCCAGCGCTCGCGGCCGCAGGTTCAGCAGGTGCACGGTGCTGTTGTACACGATGCGCCGCGTCATGTTGAGCGCCGCCCGCTGCGGTTCGGCGGAGT
Source organism: Chlamydomonas sphaeroides (assembly GCA_001662425.1). Classification (NCBI taxonomy): domain Eukaryota; kingdom Viridiplantae; phylum Chlorophyta; class Chlorophyceae; order Chlamydomonadales; family Chlamydomonadaceae; genus Chlamydomonas; species Chlamydomonas sphaeroides. The sequence goes on along the minus strand of BDDC01000069.1, from coordinate 47,592 downwards.
ACTTGATGCCTACGACGTACAGGTCCATGAGCGCGTCTATGCGCGCGTTGACCGGATCCTGCGAGGCACACACAACGACACACGCATTCACATCAGTAACACGCACAGGGCCTTGATTGCTGCTTGCCCCGGCCCCCAAAACCGCCCTTCGTCCTGCCGCCGCCAGCCCTCACCTGCAGCGCCACCGTGCCTCGCGGCGTGTTGTAGATGGGCGCAATGAGCTCGGGCGCGTTGGCAATGAGGTAGGTCCGCAGCGCGCCATTGACGGCGTTGCGCACCGCAATCTTGCCCGTGGTGCGCTGGTCGCCCAGGCGGCGGTCCACCATCAGCCGCTGCACACTGTTGGTCATGTTGGTGCGCCACGTGAGCGACAAGTTGAGGCCGTTGAAGCACCATTCGCGCATGGCCGTCAGGTTGACGGTGGGCACGGGTGTTAGCACCTTGGTCCAGTTGCCGGACGAGTCGTTCATGGCCTTCCACTCATGTGCCACCGGCACAGCGACTGCGGGCGGTTGGGACATCAGCGGAGCGAGCGCGAAGCAAGGGAGGGCAAGGAGATCAGAGCCGCCTGTGAAGGACCGCACGGCCGGGGTGCTTGCGGTGGCAGGTGCATATCTGCGCACGCAATGCTGCTGGGCGACCACTCGGCGGCATCGCAGCCCATTGCTGGCCACAGCACGCGCGGCCTTACATGGGCAGTACGTGGTGTTTGCCTTGTACTCGGCCAGGCTGAGGGAGAAGGGCGCGTTCTCATTGCCGCTCGCTACCGACTGGTTGAGGAACAGCGTGAGCGTCGAGCTGTCGAAGAAGGCGTCCGAGGAGGAGGTGCCGTTGATGACCTGGTCGCAGAAGCAGCTGCGAGCAAGGGAGGGGTGGGTGCCGGGCAGGGCCAAGGAGTTTCGGACCAAGGCGACGTGGGGCGGCGCTACGCTGCGGGCTCCTAGCGGAGTGTGTTCAACGTTTAGGGCCGAAATAGAGTACCACCCCGTACGCGTCGCGCCCCGGGTAGCGAAGCCGACAGTGTGTCGAGACCCTTAACCGCGGCGTACATGCTGCCCCATCGTACTCCTTCTGCCCGCCACACGCCTTCCGTGCAGAAACTCACGTGCTGTTGCGCACCCAGGCGGCCGCCGCCTCGTATTCGGTGGCGTTGGGGTAGCCGGCCCGGATGGTGGTGTTTGCGTAGGTCCAGAAGTCCTGGCGCGTGATGTTGACCGCTTGCTGCGCGGCGCGGAGGAGCCAGGCGTGCGCAGGGGATAACCCCTCAGAATGTGGGGCGTCGTAGGGACCCACGGCAGCCGCCCGGTGCGAGAGTTGAATGTGCCGGCACGGGCAGCCCAGTACCCTCCGCGCTCACCTCCCTGCCCGGCCCTGTGCCGCACATACGCACGTACCTGCAGCAGCGACATCTCGAAGTCCTGCTCCGCCATTGCCGCCGCCGCCGCGATGTAGACCTTGGCGTAGTAGCCCGCGGCGTACACCAGCGCCGTGTCGCGGACAGCGCCGCGGACCTTGTTGAAGATGTCGCGGCGCAGCACCAGGTTCCACTGGCCGTCGGGCGCGTCCTCGATGATGTAGTTCTGGTGGTGGGCACGCGGGCAGGTGCAGCAATAGGTGCGGGCAGGAGGCTCGACCCAGGTCGAAAGGGGGCGGCGCATTCCTGAGTCAAATGCTTCGCGTCGCGCGCGTCGCGCTGCTGCTGCTTCCTGTTAGTTTCCAGGCCGCCGCTGTGGCCCTGCGCACATCCCACACGCGACGCCGTCTGCCGTCTCCATCCAGAGTCAGCGCCACGGCCTGCTGCATGCTCCGCCCTTCTGCCTTGTGCTGCTTTCCACACCCCTCGCTACAACAGCGCGCTCTGGCCCCCCTTCCCATGTTCCGTGCAAGCCGCCCGCCTGGCACCTCCTCCCATTTATCCCCCCTTGCCAGCCCCCACGCTCCCTTGCCCCCCTTGCTTTCCCCGTCCGCCTCCCTCTCCCTGCCCCACCTGCACCCCCGACAGCCGGTCAAACTGCACGTCCTCGTCATAGTAGCAGTCCGAGGCGTATGCAGTGGCCACGGGGCACAGGTTCCAGGAGGCCTGCTGCATGAGGTCGGAGGCTGGGATGGAGCCCACGGGGTGCGAGAAGTCGTAGTAGATATCCACCTGGGGGATAGGGAAAGGGCGAGGGGGAGGACAGAGGAGGGAAGGGGAGCGCGAGTGGGGAGGGAGGAGGGCACACAGTCAGCCGGCGCAGCAGCCCGGCGCGAGCGCCAAGTGGCAGAATTCCTGCCCAACCCCGGCGTTTGCTCAGTGTAGGGCGGCAGCACGTCTGGCGGCGTGCGCTGCATTGCCGAGGGTCCCAGTGCCGCACCCGCAGCCGACGCATGCCCCGCCGCTGCGCCGCAGTGCCTACCCCGGGGGTCCTGCCCCTCATCTTCAGTCATTACCGCTCTGCAGAAAACCCTTCACTTATTGCCATTCCACAAACAGCCCCGCACCTGGATGGACGTCAGATTTTGCACTTCTGATAGCTTGCCGCAATCTGCTCGACAGCCGAATCGACTGTATGACGCAAATTCAAACGGCGCTTCGCACAACCCGTCTCCGCACACCGGATCCTTCCACACTTCCTGTGGCGGGGGGAGGCGTCGGCCCATGGCTCTTGACTGCGTCGGCCAGCAGCTGGCTGTGGCACGATCGTGGCCATTGGCACTGGCTCGGGAGCCGGGCAGGCGCGTCTAGCCCCTGCTGGCACACCGTTGCCGGGCTGCGTGTGACCTGTTGCGGGCGCAGCTGCCGTGCTGGAGTAGCGGCGTACACCAGATGCTGCTTTCCACAGCTGGTGGCGCTGCTGCGAAAACCATACCCCCGTGGGAACGAATCCCGGGGGGCCGTAGCACACATCCAAGCGGCCCCTGGCGGCATCCGGCCCCTGACGCCTGCAGCTGTTTGCTCCCTCAAGCCCCTCCAGCGCACCGTGAGCAGGTTATTCAGCCAGCTGTACACCGCATCCGTGTCCTGCATGATGTTGTCCTGGGGCACCACCACAGACTCCACTGTGGAGTGTACCTTGTACGCTGTCTGGGCGTTCCGCTGCAGGTAGAGCACCGCCAAGAAAAGGGCTACGAAGCCCAGGAAGACAAACAGGTTGCGATAGTCCTTCCAGCGTTGCAGTTGCTTCTCGTAGCGGAGGTAAAGCTCGCGCACGATACGCTGCGCATGTGTGGTGCCATCTCCTTCCTCCAGCCGGTATTTCTGGGGCTCCTCGCCCTGCGTGCCGAGAAAATGGACACCGGTGACCCTACCGCAGAAGGAACAGCGCTGGTGCGGTCGAAGAAGCCTGCGCAGGTCGCCAGCAGCCCGGCCGAACCTGGCGCAAAGTCTCACCTCTTCCCCCTGGGCCGCCCGCTTCTTCGCGCGTCTAAAATGCAACGCTGTTTTACTAGGCCCGAACGTCCTCATGGTCCTTGAAAGCTCAAACTATTTGCTTGTGCCGCGCTGGCGCGCCAGCGCGCGCAGGACGTCGCACACGTCCTATAGGCGTCAGCCGATATGTACAGGCACTCAAGGTCAACGAAGCTGTGAAGGAGTCGAAGGCAGGCAGAATGTGCACTTCTGGCGTGTTTCAGTAAGTGATACACGTTACGAGAAGAAGCCTTGTGAGTGGCCGTGTCAATACTGTGCAGTGTCGTCGAGTTTGCAAAAACAGGTCTGGAGGTCGGTTGCCAAGCCCATCAGAATTTGTGCGTGTCAACGTCAAGCGTGCAGAAGTGTGCTTTCACACAAGCGTTGAAGGGCGTTCGCGGGGACAATAGGCAAGTGCGGTCCTTAACAAAACCCGGGCTTACCCCTCCGTCCCCTCCCTCCACGGCCTTCTTGCATGGCAGCCTCTGCCGCCTGAATGCGGGGTCTTCTTTAATGAGGTGTGCAGGCGACTGGTTAAATTATGGTGCGCACGAGCAAGAAGGTGAGTAGAAAAGGAGCCCGAGCAGATCAGGCTATGCCCCCCCCTTTGTGACTTCGTTCTAGTTTATCATACCCGTTCAGGCCACGGTAGCGCGTGGTGGAAGTGCGGCTGAAGCCCATGACAGCCACGAGCACAGACGACGGCACGACCATGTGTCCAGTGCTCGCACCATGACCTCGCTCCCACTTTCTTACCTGAAGTTACCCCAACCTGAAGTTTGCGCAGAGGTGTCGACGGAGCTCAAAACGCAACCCTCTCTTGTAACCGTGCCCATCCCCCTCCTCCGCTCTAAAGATGCTGCTGCTGCTGTGCCTCCAGCTCCTCGGGGCTGAGCGCCCGGCCTGCTTCCGCCCTGGCGGCGGCGATGGGCCGGGCGGCGATGCGCCAGTCGGCGGAAGCGGAGGGGATGGTAGCGGCCGCCGCGAGCGGCCGCGACACAGCGAGAGCGGCAGCAGCGGCGGCGTGCGTTAGGAGATATGGTTCTGCCGTCTCAGGCAGTTCGGGCGGCAAACTCCGGCCCGTAGGGAGAGGGCACGGAGGTCGATGTGCCCAAGACCCCTTTCATAGTCTCAGTTACGACCGCATATTGACTGACGGTGTTCGTCTGGTCTGGGTGGCCCTTTCCGGGGACGAGCCATGCACCCATGCGCAGCTGGGACAGGTTTAGGTCACGGTTCCGAAAAACGGTGCGGCCCCATCACGGCTACTTTATGTTGCTGTTGTGGCCATGTTCCGCATGCGCTCGAGGGGACGGGGCTGCACTTGTCGCATCGGTCTAGACCGGCAGCGAGCGGCGCGACGTCCGTCCTTTCTGTGTTACTCGTTAGCCGGCTCAGCTGTCCAGGCGTCATCCGCACACCACGGTCCCGAGAGAGCCTATGACCTCTGCCGCATCGGAGCAGCGTGCAAATCCTATCATTTATCCAGCAATCCCAGTGACTGCTATGGGCGCCGCGCGCCCCTCACGCTGCTGCTGAACGGCCGCTCATCATACGAATCGTCCTGACACTGCCCCCGCGCCCGTGGCTGCCAGCCCGTACATGTACGCGCTCCGACCAAATTACCCCCAGCAAACCCAGCACAGCCGCCCTGTCCATCCCGCATGGCCGTCATATCCCCCGCCCCCGTCCCGGCTCCCGGCACCGCATCTCAGCCGTTCATGCGGTTGAGGTCCCCGATCAGCTTCGTGACCGTGCCGGAGACCTTCTTGGCGGCCGCCGACGCCATGTTCCTCATCTGCTGCATGTCCTGCTTGGCCTGTGGCAGGAACACGGCCAGGAAGTGCAAGTGTGATCGCGTCCAACTGCCACAGCCGTAAGCCACGCATGACCAGCCAGCGACGGAATGCCATCATCAACGGCACCCACCTGGAAGGACAGCCGGTTGACAATGTCGGCAGCGGAGATGTCCAGGTCCCCGCTGGGGCCGCGCGCCGCACCACCGCCGCCAGAGGAGCCGCTGCCACCGCCGCCGCCCTCGTCGCGGCCGAAGTAGGCCGCGGAGGAGATAGCGGTGGCGCCCTGGAACTTGTTTAGCCGCTGCTGGCGCTCGTACTCGGCCTCGCCGTCCTGCTGCTGGAAATCGCGGCTAGAGATGGCCTTCGCGTTGGCGAAGCGCTTGAGCTGTGAGGCGACACCATGGAGCAGGAGGGCATAAGAATTTGGGTCGGGGTCAAGCGCTGGATTTGGCGCACGCGCATCGGCGCAGGGCTTGGTCCCGGCCCCTCGCGGAGTCACTGCCGTCTGCCGGCGAATCCGAGAGCCCCACCTGCTCGTCCTGCATTGGAGGCGCCGCGGCCTTAGCCGCCGGCGGCGCTCCACCGCCAGACCGCCCCGCCGGCCGCGCCGTGCCCGCCGTGGCGAAGAAGTCCGTGCTGCCCAAGCCCGAACCCCCGCCGATGGTGAGGTGCCCATCGGCACCGCGCTGCAGTTTGGGTGCTTCCTGCGGAACAGATACAATTACCACGAGGGCGCAGAGGGCATAGCGGTGAGTCCATGCACGTCGGTGACTGGGCGGGTTGGAGGACCGCACTTCAGTTGAGAGCAGGGGGCACTGAGGGCGCAAGACACCCTCGCCCTGCCCGTTAGGTATCAAGACAACCTCGCCCTGTGCCTAGGGCGGCGTCCGTTGATTGGCGATTGGTTGACATACTCAAGGCATCGCCGAAGTGCCGCGGCGTTGCTTCGGTGCCGTGGCGTTCGCTGCGCTCTATGCTGCAGACCGGCTAGTAGGACCAACATGCCGCCGCAGGCCACATACGGCCGGCGTCAACCTCGCCGGGTCAAGCGCAACCTCTAGGTGCCCACATACCGCGGCTGTGAGCGTGTCGTACGCAAACCGCGAGCCGGCCGGGTTGGCGGCGGCCGCCGAGGTGCTGGCGGTGCCCGCCGGCATGCCTGGCTCAGGCTTCGGCGGTTCCGGCGCCGGCGCCTGAGGGCGATAACATAGGCATGTTAGGCAGAGCGCGGCAGCACACGGATGACAGGATTGCCCCACACTAAGGCTCCTTGAGGCCGGGTGGTGAATCGTGGGTTGACGATGCATGGGTTACGGTGTCGAAGGATGTATGCAGAAACATGTTACATTTAGTACACACGAACGCCCTTGGGTGATAACGCGTCCGTCGTGCATATGAAGCAGGATGCGTTCAGGTGCACCGGAAGGATGTGATCGGATTGCAGAAGGCATGAGTTATGTGGCAAGGCGTGACACGCTTATGGCTATCAAGCGCGTCAGTTGCGGGCTGCGTTGGGGAGGTGATGGGGGCGTGGCAAAGCAGGGTAGCACATCTCCGCGGAGCTGTGAGGGCTGCGCACACCTGCGCGTAGATGGAGTCGTCCACCTTGGCCTCCAGCTTCTTCACCCCCAGGCCCAGCTTCCCCGGCTTCTTGTTGGTAGCCGCGCGCGCTGTCGAGAGCAATGGCAACGAACGCACGTACACGTCAGCGCTTCAGTTCTAGGTCAGTGCTTGGTGGGTCAGTGTTAGACAGCGCGCAGCGGGTTGGTCGCAACAGGCTGTTGCAAAGACCCATGCATGCGGGTAGCGAGGCTTACGCTTGACGGTTGTCACGGGCTTGGGCACAACCGGGGCCTTGACGGCCTCGACGGCGGCGCCGTCGACCGCCTCGCCGTCCTCAGGCGCGGCGGCGGCCGCCGGCGCAGCGGCGACGGGCTCGTCGATGTGCTTGAAGTCGGCCAGGTCGCCGGCCGGCCCCTCCTTCTTCTCGTGTGACGATAGGCTACGGGCACAACAGGACGGGCAGCAGTAAGATGGCTTGGCCGGCGGCGTCAACTGCCGACCCAGCCCCTGGTGTAGTTCCGTCACTGCAGCAGCGTCCGCGTGACTGACATCTCCGCCAATCAGCCCATGAGGCTACCCCGCCCGCACCTGTGCTGCAGGGCCTGCACGCTGGTCTTCTGCGCCTCTTTCTCCAGCAGCGAGCGGTACAGCTGCGCTGCCCGCGACGTGTACTGCGGGTGTGGTGAGCCCCGCCCGTCAGCGCCGTTACGGCCGATAAACGGTGTGCACACGGCCCGCTAGCGCACCTTGGCCTCGATCTTGTCCGCCCCGATGTCATCCCAGCCGTGCTGCTTGAAGAACTGGCGCCCGCGCAGGTTGCCGCCAGCAGCCATCAGCTGCAAAAGGATATCCAGCGTCAGCTATCGTCGTTGCTGCAGGGCCAACGGCTCGCGACTGCTGTCGCACCTTCAGCTGCTCGGGTGTCCATGAATCCAGCGTAGTTGACCTGCAAGGTGCCCCAACCTTTTGATCAGCTAGTACTAGGACGAGTAAGCCAACGCGCGAGCGCACCTGACGAAGCTGATATGCACACCGAGCGACCGGTGAATGCCCGCGCAGTTGAGGCAGATGAACACGCCATAGGGAACGGACGACCAGGTAGGATTCTTGTTGGGGCAGTCAAAACAGACCTGCGAGGAGCTCGCCCGTCAAGCATGCTACCGCCGGAACCAAGCTAGCCGCCGCGGAGTAGCTGCAGACCTTGTTCTCTGGCTTGGAGCGCAGCTTCTTGAACAGGGGGTCGCGCTCCAAAGTATCAGAGACAGTGGCCATTGCCATACGTTCGGCCAAGGGCCCCAAGCAATTGTATGATGTGATTCTCGGGAAGGGATCTACGTGCGGGTATGGAGGAGTGGGTGTCGGGTACTAGTGTTGCTTGGCAGTTGCGCGGGGGCAATCGGGCACGGGTCGCCAACCTCGCCATGTCGCCAGGGGCTTGCCTGATGAGCATGTCCAGAAGACTGCCTTACGTGTACTGAACTTACTGTAGGCACGCAAGCAACGCACACGAAGCACCGAAGCACCTGTAGAAGTTCAAATGCATGGCTTGCTCACCAGCTAGCGCGACAGCACACGCACTGGCATGACACGGCTGAAGCGGAATGCCGTGCTGCCTTCTGCACCACCCGCGCTGCGGTCCGGGCCGGCGCTGTGGCACGCCGCGCGGGCAGGGGGCCTCGGTGCCGACGTACGGCCGGAGGCCTGGCTCATTCTACTGAACGCACCCCAGCCCGGGCAGGTGAACCCCCTGCCTAACCCCAGACACCGCCAGCTGGCCGGTAGTTGCTGGCGCCGGGCAGGAGCATAACGGCGACGGGCACGGTGCCGGTCAGCTGTGTCCCGTGACAGCTGTGCCCCCGGCGCCCCAGCCGCAGCTCGCGCAGCTGCTGGAGCTGGAAGCCGACGAGGCTCGCGCCGCCGTGTACTATGCCGCACAGGTAATCAGACACGGCTGCTCACCAGTACTTCGCCGTCATGCCTGTTTCCAGCGGCCTCCCCTTCACCGCCGTCCTGCCCGTCGCTCGGGCCCCGCCGCCGCCGCCCCCAGGGCGGCACCGAGCCGTGGTCCCAGACGCGCCGGCGCATCGCCATGGACGTGCAGCGGGCCAGCCACCAGCCGCCGCTGCTGAGCGGCCAGGCCAGGCCCGCGGCGCTGGCCCGGCTGGAGCGCCTGCTGGCCGCGTACGGCCTGGCGGACCCGCAGGTACGGCCGGGGCCCCAGGCGCTGCGGTAGAGAATGCTCCGGCATGTGCTTGTGTGCTTTCTCGCCGGCGGTTTGTCTTGACGTCGCAACGGGCAGCGGGGCGCTGCGCTGCGCTTGTGCCTGTGTGTTAAGGCGCAACCGGCGAGGGCGCTGGCCTGGCCTCCGGCCCACGGACGTGCCCGGGCGCCTTCCCTCCCCTCCCCTCCGCCGCAGGTGGGCTACTGCCAGGGCATGACGGACCTGGCCACGCCGCTGCTGGAGCTGTTTCCCGCCGACGACAAGGTGCGGTGGCGCAAGCAGGGCGGACCCCGCACACCCGGGGTCCCACCTACAGGCTCCCCACGACGAGCAGGTGCCAGGCACACAACACGAAGCGTGCACCACCCTGGCGCCGCGCCGCGCCAGCCGGGGTCCCGGCAGGGGTCCCCTGCTCCATCACCCTGCCGCTCCGTGCTGCTCCCAGCCACCGCAACCCGCTGCTCCCATCCGCCGGCCCCAGGCCTTTGCAGCGCTGTGCGGGCTGATGGCCCGGCTGCGGCCCAACTTCCTTGCGGGCCTGGCCGCGCTGCACCGCCAGATGGCGGACCTGGGCAGGCTGCTGGCGGCGGCCGACCCCCGGCTGCACAGGCGAGAGAGGGGACGAGCGGAACCCTGCTCCTCGTGTTGCGCAGAATCTGCATCACATCTGCGTTCTCCCTCGGTACACTAGCCTCGTACTTGCCGCCCTTCGGCTCATTGCACGCGCCGCCATATGCAACCGAGCTGCGCCGCGTTGCCGGTAGCCGCCCCTGCTCGTCTTTGCTCGCCCGAGCCGCGTGGCTCGGCCCCTCGTGGCCCCTGGTACTCATTGGTTGGTGACAGAGAGTACCACCGCCCACGCGGCACGCCCTGTGTGTGTCTGTGCGTGCAGGCACCTTGTGACTGTGGGCGCGGGCAGCTGCCAATTTGCGTTCCAGATGCTGCTGCTGGTGCTGGCGCGCGAAGTGGCGCCGCGGCAGCTGCACGGCCTGTGGGAGGCGCTGTGGGCGGCCGAGGCGCTGATGGCAGCGGAGCTGGCGCGGGGCGCGGCGAGGGGGCCGGCACCGCACGGGCGAGACGGTGACGGCGGCAGCGGGGACACGGGCAGAGACCGCGACGCGGCGCGGCAGCGAGGCCCCGGCGGCGACCAGCAGCTGCACGCAGCGCAGCGGCAGCAGGGTGTGGCGGGAGGCGGGGAGCCGCCGGAGCCCTCCGACCTGTGCTTGGCTCCTGACCAGGAGAGCGCAGAAGCTGGTGCGGGGGCCGAGGCTGCGAAGCAGCACGCCGACACGCCGACAGGCAAGCCCCTGGCTGGCGGCTCGGGTCCCTGCGGCCCGGCCGGCACGCTGGCGCCCGCTTCCGGCCATGGCGATGCAGGCGGGGACGGCGGTGGTGGTGCCGCGGCCGCCGCCCGTGCGGACCTGGTGGTTGCGCTGGTGGCGGCGGCGCTGCGGGCCCAGCGCCGGCTGCTGATGCGCTGCGGCTGCCTGGAGGAGGTGGTGCAGGTGGGGCGTCGTCGCCGTGCTGCCCCGCTTGCGTCGTGCTCCCTCGCAGCCGCCGTGGCCGCCCGAACACCCTGGCCCAGCCCTTGAATGCTGCCTGCACGAGTCGACAGTGCTCTTGTCACCGTGCCGTGCACGGTATCTCGCAGTTCATGAACCGCTTCCCGCGGCCGGACGACGTGCTGGCGCTGGTGCGCAAGGCGGAGAAGCTGCACCGGGCCCACGGGGCCGCACTGCTGGGCGGAGGGGCCGCCAGGGCCGCCGCCGCCGGCTCGGTCTCGTGCCTGGGCCGCTGCCTGGCGCCGAGGGAGGCGCCGGCGGAGGAAGGGCACGGGACTGCTGCGCCGCTGCAAGCTGGCGCGGTGGCGCTAGCGGCGACGGCGACGGCGCGGGGGGCGGGCAGAGTCCCGGCAACGGTTGTGGGCGCGGAGCCAGTCGACTTGGGGCCGGGCGCCGGGGTGGAGGAGCAGCGGCCGCCAGCGCAGGAGCTGGAGGCAGCGGCAGCTCTGTAGGGCAACCGAGGCGAGGGCCTCAGGCCGTGCACGAGTGTGCATGACTTGGTCGCCGGGCGCGCATAGTTGACGTGCATGCCTGCATTGGGCCTTGCATCCTGACGAACTCATGCAGCAATCAAGGCCCTCGCCGCGGATCAATAACTGCCGAGTCAGATGAATAAGCCGGATGCCATGGACCCGCTCGAGACGTGTTGCTGGCAGCGCAGTCTGCCGCTCGGTAAGGTGGGGCGCGATGTGGGCTGCTGGCCTTGCCTCTGGCTGCTTCACTGGCCATGTTGTAGCGATTGCACCCGGCTGACGAGCGGCATGGCTCCCGCTCCTCCGTCTCCGTCCCTGCAGGCTTGGAGCGTGGAGACTGCACCCTGCACCGGCTTGGAGGAATGCAAGTAGCAGCAGCGACGCGCGGGACGACAACCTCAAGAAAGCGCATATCCGCACGCTTGCTTGCTGTGGGGATAGCTAGCAATGGACATGAGGCGCGTAGCGGCAGCCCCCGCATCGAGAGCCCATGGAAGACGCTGTGTGAATGTGCATGTGCACGTAAGGAACGAAGCGTAGCGCTAGGTGGCCGAGGTTGACACGCTGTTTGCGTGGGTGTCAACGCCGACCGGCTCAATAACGCCTAGCGGTGTGCGGACAAGCGGCACGCTGTGCGCACGCGCCGGCGCGTAAGGCTAGGACGTTGGTTCTGCAGAAGAAGGCTGGGAGTCCCCTCCCCTGGGTGTGTGGCCGTGGTCGATGAGGTTTGCGCAGAGCTACCAGGAGGCCCGAACCGCATTCGAGGCGAGGCTCGCCAGGGTCTCCCGCCAGCGCACCCGGTGTTGTCAGGTTTCGGGAGGCTCCGAAATCCATACTACCGTATGTAATAAGAAGCGATGGCGTCAGGGTGCGGTGTTTGCCGTGTCCGGAATTCGTGACGGTCTGCCGATATGTGCGAACCAGCGGCAGGGGCTGCGGCTGCACCCTGATGGTCGCTGGTGCCCTCGGAACGCTTTGAGGCTCTGGAGCCCTTGATCTGCGCTGCTCGTATTGCCCACGGGGGAAACCATGCGCCAACATTGCCCTCGGGGGAAGCCGTGAGGTCCTCATCGGGTGCTAGACAGTGGCATCGTGGCCTCTTGGGACACACGGCCTGGCCTTCCACATATGCACGTCCCACATTTCAACGCATCGCCCGCTTGCAGCCTTGCACGCGTCCTCTCCCCAGCCGCCCACGCCCGCAGCGGTTGCATCGCAGCCTTTTGGCGCGCCAGTCCCCACCGCCGCAGCTACGGCCCTCCTCTCATGTACCATCCTCTGTCGCGTATCACAGTTGCACTGCACAATCGCAATCTTACAAGTCTGACAACATGCGCTCTCCAGTCTCGAGTACGACATAAAATTGCGCTCAGTCTACTTCTTGACGATCTGGGCGCCGTAGTAGTCGGGCTCCTGGCCCGGGGTCCACTGCGGCGGGATGCGGCGGGCAGGGGTGGCCGTCGCCAGACAGGGGTACGTTCGCGGATCAACCACAGGGCCTCTGCCCGGCAAGGAGCCCGGCTCCAGGGTCTGCGGCTCAAGCTACATCCAGAGACGGTGGCTGCCGTACCAAGCCGTACACTGCCCTCGCGTACAGTAACGTGCCGTACGGCACGGAGCGGCGCACCTTGATGTTGCAGCCGATGCTGGGGCGCGACTTGGGCGCGGGCTTGCCGGCCAGCGTGGCCTCGATGGCGGCCTTGATGTCCACGCCTGCGTTGGGGTGCAGGCAAAGGCCCACGCTCGCGATGAAGTGGCAGTGGCGCAAGGTCGCTGTGGATGTCGCAGCGCGGGGACTAGTGCGGCTGCAGGAGCCGGGAAGCAGCCGACCGGCCAGCAGGGACTGGGAGCGGGCGCGGGTCGCGCACTTGCGGAGATAAGAACATGCAGCTCAGCGGCAGAACCGTTTCTGCACCATGCTGCCGCAAGGGACCGGCGGAGGGCTGCGAGGACCGCCTGATGTGGCGACAGCGGGCGCGGGGCTGCGGCCGCGGGCTGCTCACTGGTGGGGATCTGGGGCGGGTCCTGCTTGGGGCGCGTGGCGTCCCACTGCGGGTCGGGCCAGGGGGAGGCAGGCCGAGAGAGGGTGCGGCATCAGGTGCTGGCCCACAGGCGCTCGCGCGCTCCTGCTTGAAGCTCACACACACGCATGGCCACCTGCCCTCCCTCCCTTCCGCCAGCGTCCACCTGGCCGTGGTAGGTCAGCTTCAGGTCCTGCGGTACAATTGCAGGGCAGCGGCAGGGCAGCGGGTGCTCAGGTGGGGCAGATCAGCAGTGCCACACGTCGGCGCGTGTAACCGGCTAGGCCCAGATGCTGCTGCACAGTGGGAGTGCGCCACCAGCATGGCCCACGCCGCACGCAGGCGACTTGCACAGGGGTCGTCCGTGCCCCGTGTCCGCAGCACAGCCCAAGCAGCAGGCAACCCGCTGCGCCCCTCCGGTACCCACCTTGTCAAAGATGTAGAACTCGGGGGTGCAGGCCGCCTTGTAGGCCTGCGCGGGGCCGGACAAACAGAGAACAGAGGAAGTGGCAGGGTTTGGGGCCGGCGCAGTGCCGCAGCGAGGGGAGCCCCCAACGGCGCCGGTGCCAGGGGCGCACGCGTCAGCGCAGCGCAGGGGACAAGTGCAGCCGCGCTTTTTTGTGAGGGCGGTGGGCTGCGTGTGGCCGCTGCGTACCGCCCGGGTCCAGACAGCATCACAAGGCCGCCGGCAGTGTAAACCGCACACGGCTGCTTGCAGCACCCAGCTGCGTCGCCGATGCAGGGGATCAGTGCAGCACGCGGTGTTCCCCCGTGTGGCCGTATGCACCCACCTTGGCGACCTCCTGAGACTGCGGGGTCGAGCAGAGCAGGGGGCAGGGAGGGGCGGGGAGGGCGTGTCGGTGGGGCCGCCGCCGCACCGTGATGGCTACCGCTGAGAGGGAGGGCACGGGCAGCGGCCGCAGGCCCGCATGGCGCGCTGGTGCACGTACCTCATCAAACAGGTACGGGAAGTTGTATCCGTACTTCTGCGGGCGGGGCAAGGCGGCGGCAGGCACGGGAGGGCGCACAGGAGCTCGGCAGCAAGTCGCGTGAGGCCGTCGAGGGCGCGCCCAGCCTCACCCACAACCTCCCGGCCGCCCAAGCGCGGAGCGCCACCGCCTACCCTACCAAGGCCATGGCAGCCTCCCCTTCCCGTCCCCCCGGGCTCCCTCCTCGCTCCCGCTCGCCCTCCTGCCTCCCGCTCGCCTTCCAGTCTCCCCCTCCCGCTTGCGTTCCTGCTCCCCCCCTCCCGCTCGCCCGCTTGCCTCCTCCTCCTCCTCGCCCTCCTGCCTCCTCCTTCTGCTCGCCCGCTTGCCTGCCCCTCCCGCTCGCCCTCCCGCCTCCCCCTCCTGCTCGCCCCCTCCTGCCTTGGCGTCCTCGGCCATCTTGTCGGGGCCGTCCTGCGGGTGCGTGGCGGTGGAGTTGGAGGAGATGGCCACCGCCTTGAGGCCCTGAGCCTGGTAGGTGCCGACCACGTCCACCATGGCGCCCTTGAGGTGCACCACGTAGGGGCTGGGGGGAGGAAGGGGGAAAGGAGGCAGAGGGCGGCTAGGGTTAGTGCCAGTCCCACTGCGAGTCGTCGACCACGGCGCCGCGGAGGTGCACCGCGTAGGGGCTGGCGGGGGGAAAAGGGGAGTGGGAAGGGGCAAGAGGGGTTGCGAGGGACAGGGCAGGGGGAATGCAGGAGAGCCTGCAGGGAGACTCAAAGGCGAGGGACCGGGAGCTCCGGGTTGGCAGCCATACCCCTGTCATATCCCCGGCTCAGTATCTGGGTTACCGTAGTTCCGCATTGCGGATCTAGCCTCCCACGCCCGGTGGCTGCTGCCTTCACCACACAAACCGGTCTACACCAAACTCAACCTCTTCCCAACCTTTCGCTCCCACGCCCTCCAACCCCAGCTCCGGCGCCCGCCGGCTGCTCCCCGCAGCCCCCACCCACCAGTGGTTGCAGATGAACATGACCTGGTCGGGGCACGGCGCGGGAGGGAGGGCGGGTGGGGCCGCTAGCTACTGCAAGGACAGCTCAGCATTGTAACCCCTGCCACACGCCCTCGCGCGCCGGGATGAAGCCCTCGGACGGGCCCAGCTCCGCGGCACAGCAGCGCCAAACCCGGCACCAGCATCGCCCCACCCCGCAGCCACACACGGCCCCGGGCGGCCTCAGGCGGCCTCAGAGCGGCCTCAGGCGGCCTCCCTGGCGCGGGGCTCACCAGGGTGGCGGGCGCGCCCTTGAAGTCGGTGATGCTGACCTTCTTGCCGCTCACCACGTCCGGCAGCTAGGCGGGGCCAGCGCAGGGGGGTCACGGCAGGTCGGCCGTGTGCACACACGTTTACAGCAGGACAGCGCGTGAAGGCCATGGTACGGCAGTGCAGGGGCGGTGCAGGGGCGGAGGGGGACGGTCACGTACACCCCCTAGCATGCCCCCCCCGGCGCCCTGCGGCTCTCCTGCAGCAGCCCAGCACTACCATCGGCGCCTGGAACGGCGCTGAGGCGGGGCGTGAAGACTCGTCGCTCTCGCCTCCGCTCTCCCACGAAAGGAGCCGAACCCCCACCTCAAAGAACGGCGCCGGCTCGCCGACGGGGAGGTCCACTGACTCGGTCTTGGCGCGCGCAACGTGCAGGCGAGGGCGCGACACGAGCGCTCCGCCGGTGCGCAGGGCTGCACGGCGAGGCGCGACGACCGCCGAGCGCTGCATGGCGAGGGCCATTGGTGGAAGCCTGAGGCTCGCGAGCGAGGCAACTTTCAGTCGAGAGTGATGCGAGGGGAAGGCAGTGCTGAGCGACCGTATGCGACGTTCGGGGACATGTGGGTGCCCATGAGTCGCCCATGCAAGCATAAGAGCGAACAATACGAGACCCCGCCGAGCGAGTACGCTCAAACAAAGCAAATTGCTACGATTTCAATAGTATCCAATATCACATCACAGGCTTGCTGCAACTTTCCACGTACCCCGAAGCCACGGCAGTAGCCACGCTCGCAACTAGTTGGGAATCCTTGCACTACATCTGCAGCAAGTCACGACTCCGTGCTGCCGAGCGACCCAGGGGCTTGCCGGAGCACACTTCCGACACTGATTCCTCCCTCGGCAGCCATGCCCGCCACCCGCGCCCGCGCCCGGGCCGCGGCCGCGGCCTTCGACCCCGCCCACAGCTGCTGGCTGCCCGAGCCCCTGCAGCACCGCCTGCTCGACATGCTGCTCGCTCACTACACCACGCCCTGCCTGCGTAACGGCATCGCCACCAACCCCGCCCGCGAGCTGCTGGCGCCCATGCTCGTCTGCCGCGCCTGGCGCGACCACATCGCCAGCCACGCGTCCACCGCGCAGCGCCAGGTGTCTGACGCCGTGCTGCGCGTGGCCTGGCTTTCCGACGTAGCGCACCTTAGCGGTGCCGCCGCCGGCGCCAAGCGCACGCGCCTCAACCGCATCCCCGCGTCGCTGCGCCTCTGGCTGCACCAGGGCGCCGGCGACGCCGCCGGCGCGGAGGGCGGCGGCGCTGGCGGCGCGACTGGTGGCGGCGGTGACTTCGGCAGCGGCCTCGTCGGCGACGGTGCCGCCAGCTCCAGCGGCCGCAGGCCGGGCGCTCCCGCAGGCGCGTCCGCCTCCGCCGCTCGGAGCCGTGCCTGCCAGCACCAGCTGCCGCCGGGGGCCTCCGCCGCCGATGCCAGCGCCGCGTCGCCGCCGCCGCTGCTGCCACGTGGCCAGGCCTGGGCAAATGTGCGTGTGCTGCGCAGCCACCGCTCGGCCTTTGAGGTTGCCAGCTTCCCGGAGCGCGTGCCGCTGCTGGCGCTGCACGCATCCGACGTGCCGTACGGCCTGCACGGAGTGCGGTGGCTGCTGCGCGTGCTTAGTTTCCTGGACCGCGCCTTCCTGTGCCCCGCCGTGCTGCGCCTCACGTTCCCGGCCTCTACCGCCGCGGCTGCGGCCTGCGGCAACACCCCTCGTGGCTCTGAGCCGGCGCCTTCCGGCGCGGGTTCGGGCGCAAGCGCAGGCAGGCCCGGCTCCGCCGCCGCCGCTGCGGCGGGGTCCAGCGCCTGGCGGCCGCTGCTGTTGTGCGAGGCCGAGGGCCTGGCCAGCGCTGACACGGCGGTGGGCTGCGATGGGACCCACCTGTACCTGGTGCCCACCGCTGCCACGCTGGCGCGCACCTGGCAGGGCGGGGGCCACAGGCAGCCGGGCCCGGGGGCGCAGCAGGCGCCGGGGCTGCAGCTGGCGCCGCCGCAGGCGCTAGGGGCGGCGCCGGCACCGCCGCCGCCACCGCCGCAGGTGCAGGTGCTGCAGGCGGCGCAGGCGGGGGCGGGGGGCGCGGCGGCGGCGTGGAGGTAGCAGCGGGCTGGCGAGGGGCGTGCGGAGCACGTGTGGACGTGTGTGCTTGTGAAGGTGTATGCGTGCAGGGTGGGCAGGACGCTGGCAGGCGCGTCCATCCTGCGTATCGCCGTGGGGGAAAGGCGGCTGAGGTCACGCGGCAGTGTCTGGGCGGTGACGTTCGGCACTCGGATTGGGTTGTCCGGCGCTGCGGCGGTGGCTCTGTCGTGGACGAGAGTAGCCGCTTGGAGTGGACCTACCGCCCTTGGCTGGGGAGCGGGGCCCCACTAGCCACATGCAAATCCCCTGCTTTGGGGGACCTGCGCAAGTACGGCAAGTACGGCGGCGGTAGCTCGCGTGCTCGCCTGCGCCGAGAGGCGCACACGACCTCGTGAGCACTGGGAGCAGCGGTGTACGGTGGGCTTGCATTCATGTCGTGTGGGGCTGTATGTATGCCGGTGGTCGCACACGCAACGACAGGACGGCGGCGGTGTGCGGCAGGCGCCGGGCGGCGCCTTGGGCATTGGCGCGGGGAAGCACAACCGCATGACCGCCGCGGCCCGGCTCCCGCAGCCAGGCCAACACGGGCTGGCGCGGGATTGCGGCGCTCCTAGCTGGGAGCCATGGGACGGTGTTGCAAGAGGCCTCACACGTGTGCTAGCCCCCTGGGAGCCGGCGCACGTCGCATGGTCGGGGTGTGTGGCTGGACGTGGGCACAGCTGCACACGCCATGCCCATTCATTCTCATTCCACAATAAGCTGCACACGCGGACGGAGCACCAGCTTGGCGCCCGCCCCCATGCGGCCCGTGCCGCCGCATGCTGCCCAACGAGGTTGTACCAAAGCAGCACGTCAAGGGCTGAGGCGAGTGGCCGAGTGCCCGCCGAGTCGGGCATGCACAGGCCTGCGTGTCATTATCACCACGACGACCGTCTGTTGGCTTCGCTGTAGGCAGGCAGGCCGTGAAGCAGGCAGGCACAAGCGGTAGCACGCGGGCACTGTGCGGCGCGGCGGTTGCAGGGGCGGGGCGGTTCCGTTGATACACCGTTGCTACCTATGTTTCTGAGTACACCGAGGAATGCAGCAAGGCTTATTGTGGGATAAGAGTAGCAAGGCTGGCGCAGGGGAGAGGGTGCTGGGGCCTGTCGGGCGGCTGCGAGTGTTGCATAGCTGCTGTTCGCCGGTTGATGTATGGACAGATGCGCTTGTGCGGGGCGTTGCGGGTTGGAAAGCGGGGGCGGGGGGCGGGGCGGAGCGCGGCCCCGGGCAAGCAGGGGCCTTGGGCCCGTCAGGGACGCAGGGAAAGCGTCACAGGCAGGGGACGGCTCGTGTTGGCACTGTTGCATCTGCAGAAGGTCGACCGCCTGACGCGCGCCGCCGTGCGGCTGTTGCGGCCGGCTTCCGTTTGCCCGCGCTTCCATCGCACTTCTCGCCTCAACAGACGCATTATACGCCACCGTTGACAGAGCGATTTCAAGCCGATCCATCTGTCTTACAAGGGCGGTTACAGGGCGCGTGTCAGCGCAGGCCCGGGCGAGGCACATTGGCGCGAATCGCAAGCCAGCAACGCCGTAAGAGCGCAATGTGCACGAAGCGCAGGCTTTGTAGCCGTATCAATATGCGTCGCTCGTGGCTTGATACGGCGACCTGCCCTTCCCCCATCCTTTGCAACTCCGACGGTGATCGGCAAACGCGCGCTGTCAGCCCGCCACAACCGGGCTCTCCAACTACAAACAAACGCTTTACGTAGGCTTAGCACCTATAGCATAAGACCACGATTCGTATGCCCTTTGCTGCCGAGTGCGTGGGACTTAGCAGTTCAGAACTGGCCGCCGCGGCCTCGCCCAGCTGGGCGATGGCGGCCCCAGTGAACCTGTTCGGGTTCAGCCAGCCGTCGGCAGGGGACGCCGAGCTCCTCAGCCAGGCTGGGGCGCTCTTGAGTTCCGGTGGTGAGTTTGGTGGGCTTTCGCACGTCCGTCACTAAGCGTTAAGTACTACGGTGACACAGAGCTCAAAAGGCTCCAAGTCTCGTCGCTTGTGCGTCGGAGTTAGGCTCGTTGTTCGCCAGCAACGCGATGCCCTCTCGCCTTGCAGGGACAGACTTTGGACTGCGCGGACTTGGGCAGGAGCAGAAAGATATATTTCAGCAGTTCTCCCAGCGCGTGGAAGAGCATCAGGCGCGACAGCAACTGCAGGCAGCATTCGAGGCCGCGCAGCACGCAGCCTCCTCAACCAGCGGCACGCCCACGCACGCAAACCTGCTGGGCGGAGGCCAGAGCCTCTCGCCGCCGCCTCAGCCGTCGCAGCCGCAGGCCGTGTCGCAGCCCAATTTTGCTGCACACTCGGTACCGCACACGCCTCTCAAGGGCTATGACGGGCCCCTCGCGGGCCTCGGTACGTCGGCGCTCAGCACCCCGACCATCTCCACGGGCTCCATTTCTCTTGCCGGCCTTAACGCGCACGGGGTCGACGCGGCTACCGCCATCCACAGCAGCTCACCCATGACGCCCCGCCACATGCTCGCGACGGCCGACCACCTCCTGCACCTCATGCCACCGTCGTCGCTGCTATCGGTCAACGCACCACCGCCTGGCCAGAGCCCCGCGGGGCCACACGGGCCGCCGCCGCCCCCGCCGTCCACGCCCAGCCATGGCATGCTCGGCAGCTCAGGCGGCTCAGTCGGAAGCGGCGCCGGCGGCCAGGGCCAGCTGACCATGGCCTTTGCCAACGCGCTGGCGCAGGCGGCTGTGGAGCGTGGCGTGGACCCAGCGGCGCTGGTGCAGCTGCTTCAAAGCCCCAAGCTGGTGGACGTGCTCCTGGCCAAGGCCGGCGACATGCAGCAGCAGCAGCAGGGCGCGCCGCCGCCGCCCCCGCCCCCGCCGCCACACCACCACAGCCCGCACCATTCCCAGGTGCGGCCCTGGGCCTCGTGGGCTGGTCTTGGACGAGGCTTGGTCGGGGTCCTGGCCGGGAGTTACTCAGGCGTTACTTGAGCACCTTGCGCGCAAGTAAGCACATACGCTGAGCATGCTACATTTGCCTTGCCCTCGCCTCCCCCATGCTCGCAGCTGCCCATCCAGCCGCCCCCACCGCCGCCCCCGCGGCCACCGCAGCTGCAGAGCCGCATGTCCGCGCCCGTGCCCGGCGAGTGGCCGCCGCACCATTCGGCCCACGCCGGCCACCCGGCTCCCGGCGGTGGTGGCCTCGCCACCGCCGCCAGCATGGGCATCATCCGCCCTCCCCCCCCGCCGCCGCCGCGGCCCTCGCCAGCCGCGCAGGCCGCCGCCGCCGCGCAGGCAGCCTCCAGCCCAGGCGGCTTCGGCGCCGCGCTGACCGGTGGCAGCAGCGGCGGCAGTGCCGGCGGCCCCAGCAGCAGCGCCTCGAGCTCGGGCGGCAGCGGCAGCAGCAGCCTGGACGCCGCCGGCGCCGTGAACCCGGCGCTCTCGGGCCAGCTCATGCAGGAGTTTGTGTCGGCGCGCGGCGTGCTGGTGCAGCTGATGATGTCGGCGTACGCCTTTCTCAACAGCGACAGCATGCGCGAGTTTGTCGACAAGCTGCTGCCGGTGTCGATGCTGTACGACGAGATGCACGAGCTGCCCGTTGTACAGAAGCGGCGGCGCTGCAACGAGATGTCGTACCTGCGCCAGCAGCTCATGGCGGATGGTGGCTTTGCGCAGATCCTGCAGGCCATATGCGCGCTGCGCCACCACCTGCACAGCCTGTCGCGCAAGGTGCGCCGGGCCCCAGCGCGACACGGCACGGAAGGTCGTAAACACACGCTTCACCCCAACTGGAGCCTCGCCGCGCGTCGCCGTCCACACCCACGCAGCTTCATCCGGCCTTTTCCTGCCGCCCGCGCTAACTCGTTCATCTGCCCGTCCCTCTGTCCCTCCACCATGCACTCATGTAACCCAGGTGCTAGTCATGAACCAGGGGCCCGACGGCATCCCCATCGACCTGCTACTGGGCTCGCTGTCCAGCGAGCTGGGCTCCCTGCTGCGCGGCCTGCTGCCGCCCGATGTGGCCGACTACTTCACCAACTGCCTGCCGCACCCGCGGCTGGCGGTGCTGGTGTTTGCCGAGTTCACCGGCGTCGACCCGCTGCCCACGCTGGGTTGAGCGGCGAGGAGCGCGGGGCCGCGCTCGCGGGCCGGGGGCGGCCGGGCTGCTGTGCGTGAAGCGCGGCGTGGCGGGCGCTCGGCGAGGATCAGTTGAATCGGTTGGACCGCTTGGCAGGTGTGGCTTGGGCTGAGGCTTACTGCGCGAGGGCCGTTGCGGATGCGTGCCAGAGCACGCGGGGGAGTGCCGGGCGGCCCTTTTGACGGCGGGGGCCCCGCCAAGGCGCGGGCCCGGAGGCCGGCGGCAGGACTGCTGCACGTGCATGCGGTTGGGGGCGGGGGCGGTTTGGGCAGGGCTTGGCGGCTGCAGAGAGGGTGTTCCGGCGCGCCAGCAATTTGCTGCCGGCTCGGCGGGGGCGCAGGCTGGCGCTGATGGCGGGGAGGCGAGGGCGCACTGAGGCGCCGCTTGCACGGCAGGAGGGGCCCCGTTGGTTGTCGAGTGGCAGGAGGCGGGCAGGCCGGGGGCTGTGGCCCATCCGTTGCGAGGTGTGGGGATGGGGGCAGTGGGACCAGCGGGCCGGCGGATGCTGCTGCGGGCGCTGCGCTACAGCTGCACCGATGTTTGCGCGGCTCGCGGCGCCCTCTCAGCGATCGGTGGCGCTTGGCAGGTACGCTTCCAGTTGTGGTGTGTGCTGATTGTTTGTTAGCTGTAGGCAGGGGGCGGCGGTAGTTTCCGCCCCGCGCGCTGCGATTGGCGGCGGCGCACCAAAAAAAGTGGACCCAGCTGATAAGGAGTCGCGCTTCCGGGCAGTCTTCTCTTGACCCGGCCCGTGCACGAGACCATTGCTAGCCGTATCTTTCTTTGCAGTCGGTAGGGTACCTGGCGGGCCGATGTCTGACAGAGTCGCCGGCGGGCGCGTCTTGCGTCCCGGCCGGCCGGCGGGAGCTGTGTCAATCGGTGCATCATGGTGAGTAGCGGCGACGCGGTCGCCAGGGGCGTAGAGCGCGGCTTGGCGCATATGGGGTGGGAAGGATGGCCGGGTCGGGGTGTGTTGGCGATGCCTCTGGACAGGCGGCGCTGGAATGCGTGCGACGCCTGGCAGCCGCCCTCTGCAGGCCCCACGCCGCAGATGTGCCTGTCAGGGCCGCGGCGCTCTCGAGCGCCCCGAGCCGGCAGCCCGGCGCATGCGGCGTTATGTACATGTACGGCAGGCTGTCTGTAGTACGGCATGTTTCGTGCGGATGTCGTTTGCTGGGTTGCCGGGCCAGGGGCCAGCCGGCGGCCCGCCCGCGCGCGTGCCGCAGGGCGGTGCCTGAGCACACGCCCGAAGGCGGCGCAGGGGCGGGTCGCGCGGCCTGCGGCCGCTGCGGCCGGGACGCGGCTGCTTGGGGCGCGGCGCGATTGGAGGTCGCGCCCCTCGCACTGTGTGGGGAGCGTGGGATGCACGGGTGGGGACCCTGAGGAGGTCCCAGTAGGGCACAGACCAACATCTGGCCTAGCGGTGGCGGCGTGGGGCCGACTGCGGTGGGCGTGCGCCGCCCTACGCAGGGCCTCATTCGGTGCGGCACGCTGATGGCTGTGCCGCCCGGTGCCGCGCCGCGGGCCGGATAGATTGCCAATTTGTCCCCCTCACACGATTATACCCACACACGACGTCGCACACATTCTTATTGGGGCGCTTCGTTTGGAGCGCCCCCTTGGCCGCGTTGCGGCACGGTTGCTGACGCCCCTGGGCGGGCATGTTGCTAGCCGGCAATCATTTGCCAGCTTCTTCTCCTTTGCTGATATGATTGGTACGGGTCTCCATTGATTTGCTAACACCGATAGCTGTGGAGGGGCGGCACCGGCAGGGCGCGTGCCGGCTGCGCACACACGCGCACGCAGCAGCCAGCTTGGGCTGCACGCCGGGGCGTACCTGGTCCTCAGCCGCCGACCCGACCTGCCGTGATGCTACGGCAGGCCGGGTGAGGCAGGCGTGGACGGGCAGGCGCGCTTCCGGCGGCGTCGGGTGTGTGCGCGCCTGTGCGTCGTTGTGCGGGTGCCGTAGCCTCATTGACTTAGGCCTATTTGAGTAGTCGTTATGCCGTGTGTTGTGTAGGTGCCGCGCCTGCGTCTGGCTCAGGAGCTGAGGCGACTTGGCAGGCGGCAGGCGTGTCGCGGCGTGCGAGGGTCGTTGAAGCGGGCAAGGGCGGCGAGGCACGGAGCGGCGGACCGGCGCGCGCGCCCCCGGCCGGGCTAGGTGTGTTCGAGCGCTACACGCACAGGGGATGGGCGCTGTAACGAGCGTGCATGGCTCCTTCCTGGTGCCTGCTTCTGCTGCTGTCCCCCTAGCGTGCGTCCGCTGGACGCGTTACGCCTGGCGCAGGGGCCTGGCCGCCTTGCTTCAAGCCCGAGCCGCCCGGCAAACGCGCGCTCGGGGCAGCACATCCCGGACACCACACGTCAGCGCCACGCGGCGGTAGCACGGCCACCTTCCTGCCTGGCTATGCACCCCACCCGCCTCAAATCAGGATCATGGTCCTTCGGGCTCCTGCATGGCAGCGTGCGTCATTTCGGCATGGCTCCTGCGCCACCCGATGATATGTGAAGCATGGCTTTCATACGACACCTCAATGCAGAAGCCAGGCTCTTGCACGTCCGATAGACAGCAAGAACGTCCGATGGTCTAGCAGGTCCGGCCCACTGCCGAGCATGCACGCACCACCGGGCGGCGCACACACGATCCATGCCCTCGCCCGAATGTCACAATGCGAAGAGGCTCCCCAACCAGACCCAGCGTCCGCACTTGCCAGTCCAGCCATGAATCCTCATGCGCTGCTTCTGAGAAGTCAGAGCGAGGCCAACAGTACATCCTCTAGCGGCGAAGCGCGCGGGGCAATCGCTACGCTTAGTACCGAGTCCGCGGCCGTGGCGCCGACACGGGCCTGTGCTGGCCCCCGCCAGAGCCACCTCCGCCCTTCGTCCCCCTTTGCCGTGACCACTGCGCCACGCCGTACGGAGCCGCGTGCTGCTGCGGCGCGTACGGAGACGTCCCGTACGGCGGCCCGGACTCCGCCGGAGCCGGGTACGGCGACACGTCCGATTCCCGTACCGCATCGCCCGTACCGCCGCCTCCGCTCCCTTCGCCGCTGCCGCTGCCGGCGCGCCCATAGATGCCCCGCAGTCGCTGCACGTGGCTAACACTGCGCGAGCGCTGCTGCTGCTGCTGGCTGCCGCCCGCGTGCGCATGGGTCTGTGGCGCTGCGCCGCCGTGCGGGGTCTGCTGGGGCTGCGGCGCCGGCAGCGGCAGCGGCACCTGCTGCTGCGCCTGCGCCTGCAGCAACAGCTGCAGCGCCTGGCTGTACTGCTGAGGATGAGGACGCTGCTGCTGCTGAGGATGCAAGTGCGGGTGCTGCGGGTGGGGAGCGCCGCCGTGGTAGGAGCCCGGGATGGTGGCCGCGGTGTTGAGGTTGTAGTGGTGCTGCCCTCCGGCGAAGGCGGCAGCGGAGGCGGCTGACACGGGCCGGCGGCTGCTGGCGCTGCTGGACCGGACGGCCCCGCGGCCGGCGGACAGCGCCCCGGATCGCCCTGAGCCGCCGGCGGCGCGGCCGGCTGGTGCGGCGGTTGGCGGTTGGAGGTTGCGGTTGGAGGGCCGGCAGGCGAGCAGGTGGCGCTCGAGCAGGTCCATGCGGTAGGCCTGCGGTTTAATGTTGGGGTGGACGGCGGCAGGTGGGCGGGCGGGCGGTTGGCAGGACGCCGGCATGGTAGCGCGGCGCAGCGGCGGCGCTGATTCGTGCACGTGCAGTCAGGGCGGCGTATGGTAATGAGAAAGCCCGCCCCATGCCCTTGGCTGCCCGACACACATCGTCCTCGTACAGCAGCTCCATCCGCAGTTTGCGGCCACGTGTAGTCGCCGCCACGCCGACGGCGGCGGCGGCGGCCGCCGCCGCTAGCACGGCCTGCCGCGCCGCCGACGGCGCGGCCGCGCCTCCGCCGGAGCTGGCGGAGGCGGCCGAGGACGCGGCGACGCCGCCACGAGCCGTACGGCCCGCCTCCGCCATGCCGCTTGCTTCAGCTTCCGCATCGGCGTCGTCGGCGCACGCAGAGAAAATCGCCGCCGCCGCTGCGACGCTTGCGGCGGCCGCAACTGTCGACGGATCCCGGCCACCGCCGCGGCTGCTGCCCAGTCTGCCGGCGCAATGACCTCCATACGGCGCCGTTGACCCGGACCTGGCGGCGCCATGGCCTCCGCCGCCGCTGCCACCAACGGCGCCGCCGCCGGAGCCGCCCGTGGGCAGGTCGGCGATGGCAATCATGCGGACATGTTCTGGCCGCGGCGACAGCACAGCCTGCGTCTTATACGCCTCGACAAGCTGCCGATGCTCGTGGTCAGCGGCAGCGGCCGCCGCCGTGACGACGGGGCCGCCGCCGTGCGGCTCTTGGCCTGAAGGCCTGCGCACCGCCGCCGCCTGTCCGCCGCCATCGCCTGGCGGCGCCGCTGGCACTGTGGCCGGCGGCGGCCGTGCCCGGCCGGCGCTCTTCTGCCTCGGCGGCGGAGCCGCTGCCGCAGCTGCCGCTGCTGCGCTGGCGGCCTGTCGCCGTTCCTGCTCCTGCTCCTGCCGCCGCCGCTGCTGCTGTTGCTGCAGCGCTGCCTGCACGCTGGCTTGCAGCGGGTTGGCGGCGCCTCCACCGCCGTCGCCATGCCCACTGCGCTGCCGGCTGCCCCGAGCTACCGCCTGTGGGCTGCGGCGACTCCGCCACGGCCGAGCCAGCACGTCCTCCTCCTCATCCTCCCCTGCATCCTCCTCGCCGCAGGCTGCATCGTCGCTGTCATCCAGCGCCGCATCGCCACTCCGCAGCGAGGCTGTCGCCTGAGTGCCCGTGCCACCGGCGGCGGCGGCCCCGCCCCGCTGCCGGCGCAGCGCCGCCGTCACGGCGGCCTGCAGTGGCGACGGCGGCGGCGACGCCATGCCGTCACGCTGCAACGGCTGCCCCACTGGCGCGACGCCGTCACCGCCGCCTCGGGCCGGTCCCGTCGGCGGCAGGGCACCGCCAGGCATGCTGCTTAGGGACCGCCGCGGCGCCGCTGCCGCCGGCCGGCCGCCGGTTAAGCTGCCACTGGCGCTGGCCCTTGCTGAAGATACGCGGGTCGGCTTGAGCGCCTGTGAGGCGCCAGGTCGCGGGGCCGGCGGCGCCCCCGTCACACCCGCTGCCGCCGCCGCGGCCGCCGTCGTGGCGGCTGCTGCCGTCAGCTCTTCCGCCTCCAGCTGCAGCGCCGCCAGGCTCGTGTGGCTCCTGGCGTGGCCGGCCGCCGACAGAGGCCGCTGGGTCGGCGGCGGAGCCGCCGCCGCCGCCGCCGCGACGACGGCGCTTGGCGCGGAGCCGTCAGCGCCGCCGCCGCTGGTCAGCCGGCGCACAACGGCGGCAGCCACGACCTGCGTGGCAGGCAGCGGCAGCGGAGGAGCGCACATGCAGCTGGTCGTGAGTGCAAGCGCGGCAGGCGACCTTGCTATCCTCGTGGGCCGGCAGGGCGAGCGTAGCATCATGTCGACCAACGTGCCATCCCCCAAAACCCAACGCCCCACCTGCGCATCCACGCGCGGGTCGCCCGTGAGCGGCAGCCGACCGCCCGGCGGCGGCGGCCCTGGCCCCGTCCCTTCCGGCCGCCGCTTTTCTCCGGCTCCGCCCCGCTCCGGCAGCGCCGCCGCGGCCTCCGGCCGGCTGCCGCCGCCGTCTCGCCGTTTGACTGCCGCCGCCGCTGCCGCTGCGTCAAGGACGGCCTGGATCGCCGGCGGCAACGCCATCGCCTCCGGCGGTGGCGCCGCCGCTACCCCTGTCGCCGCTAGGTCCGGCACGAGTAGCGCCGCCGCCGGCTGCGTGAACAGATCCGAGCAGGCAGCCATCGTCGCCAGCAGCTGCGGTGTCATGCCGGCCGGCAGGGGCGCCCCAGGCGGCTGCCCACTTGCGACCAGCCGGTGCTCCCGGCGGCAGCACCCGGCCGCGGCGGCGGCGCGGGGGTCGGCGCTGCCGCGGCTGGCGGCGGCACCGCAGCAGGGGTAGAAGCCTGTGGCGGCGGCGCCGCTGAAAGCTGGCGGCTGCGGGTGGTACGAGCACTGCTGCAGCTGTACGGCAGGGATGTACGACATGCACACGTGGCAGTACAGCACATGGGCCAGTCCCCACACGTGCCAGTAGATGCCGCGCCAGCCCACGCCCGCGGCTCGCAGGGAGGCCAGGTACTCCTGGTGGTTGGGTATGGCGGGGGCAGGCGGCGTCAAGTCGCGCCCCAGCCCCCCGAATCCCAACAGCCCTACAATCGAGCCGCCGGTCCATCGCCCGTCCTCCGCTGGAGCATGCGAGGGGGCTCCAAGCGAGCTCCGAGCTCGACAGCCGCCGCCGCAGTCCTCACCTGCAGCCGCCAGGACGCGTCCGGAATGTGCAGCGAGCCGCTGCCGCCGCCGGCCAGGGCTGCTGCTGCGGCGGCGCCGGTCCCGGAGGCGGAGGGTGGCCTGCGCGTCATTCGCGGCGCAAAGACATGGGGACTGTGGCGGGGGCCTTGACAGGAGTAGCAAGCCGCCCTGCGGCCCCTGCGCTCTGGTGTGCTGCCCCCGTGGCATCTGCGAGTTCCCCGCGTTCAGCGGCACAACGGCCCACCTCCGGCCGCTCTTGCTGCCGCCGCTCTGCGCCGCCGCCCCCGGTGCGCCCGGGCAGGCCAGCTTGGCCCGGTCTGCTAGGCTGAACAGGCACTGCGGGAGGAGGGCGCGGGGCGACAGACGGGGGGATAGCAGCATGGGGCAAGTGCGGCAGGGGCTCGGCGCGGCAGGGGCTCGGCAGGGGCTCGGCAGGGGCTCGGCGGGCAGCGGCGGAGGCCTCCAGCTCGCCAGGCGGGCTCAGGAGAGCACCAGGCGGTCCCAGCCTGACTGCCATGTGCCCATCGCGGCTCTGCGCTGCCGCCGCAGCTGCCCGCTCCCCTTCTCCCGCACCTGGCACACGGAGCAGCGCGCCAGTGTGGTCCTGCGCTCGCGCAGGCAGCCCTCCAGCTTGTGCTTGTACAGCCGGTGCACCAGCGGCAGGAAGCTGGGGGGGGGGCAGCGTGGGCAGAGGCAGCAGGAGCAGGGTAAGGAGGGTGCCGGTGACAGGGCTGGCGCGACCTGCCGTGGCATAAGGAGGCCCGGCCCCCAACGGCGGTGGGTGGCCAGCCGCCGCATCCGGGCTATGCCGTCACGGCGGCCGCTGTCCCCGGCCCCTCGCCCGGCCGCACCCGGCCCTGCCGTCGGGCCCCTTGGCCGCCGCCAGCTCCTCCAGCTGCTGCTCGGGCACCATCTGCAAGGCACCGCCGGGCGGGGCGGAGAGGCCGGGCCGGGCAGGACAGCGCAGCCGGTCACGGTGAGGGGACGCGCAGGAGGAGGGCGCGACGGGGCTCCCGAGGTGGCTAGGGTCCGCCGCACGTTGGTCCCTGCCGCCCTCCAGCACTGCGGCCCCTTCCTCGGCGTGCCTCAAGCCCTGGCGGCCCACCAGGTGCCGCCGTTGCCCCCCGCCTCCCGACCCGCCAGTGCCCAGGGTGGCACGGCCCACCTTGGCCAGCCGCGCCAGCAGCTCCGGGGCCAGCGCCGTCAGGTCGCCCCCGCCCGCCGCCCCTGCAGCCCCTGCGCCTGCTGCTCCTCCTGCTCCGGCCCCCGCTGCCGCCTGCGCCACTGCGGCCAGATGCTGCGCCATGAAGGCCAGGCAGTCGGACACGAGCGCGTCCATCTGGAGTGAGAGGCGGGGGCAGGGGAGGGCAGGGCCCAGGGGGTGGAGACTAAAGAGAGGTATTGAGAGGCTGGGTCAAGGCTCCGCCGCACCCCGCCCTCCTGCCGCCCTCCTCACACCTCTGCGCCACCCGCAGACCCGCTGGCCCCGAGCCGCGCAATGCTTTCAGACTGCACAAATAGGGACGGGAAGCGGCATACCTGCAGGAAGGAGCTGCTGATGAGCAGCGGTAACACCCGGTCGGCGCTAATGGCTCCGGCGCCCAGCGCGCCGGTGGCATAGCCCAGCAGGAACTCGAACACCGCGACATCGCAGTGGACGGAGATCTCCACCGGCGCCGAGCCGGCCCCTCCGCGGCCCTGCTGCGTGGCCTTGGCGACGATGGGCTGGAAATAGCTGTGGATGGAGAGGGGAGTGACGGGATATAGGGAGGAAGAGGTGAATGGGAGAGGCAGGGAGGGAAGGTAGGGGATGGCGCTGGTCAGCGCCGGCGGGGGGACATGTGGTCGTGCCGGCAACACCCGTCGCAGCAACAGCTGCCTGAAGCGCACCGCATGCCATCGCAGAGGGCCTTGAGGGGACATGCGAAGTCACGCGTGATTCCGCTCTTGCCGGGGTCAGAGACGTGAACGATGGCTAGCGCCGCTGCCATCGCTCCTGCTTCAGTTACCACATTATCGTATATTGCTACATATACTGTTACGCCGTGGTTCGCATCGCCCCCGACTGGTCGCCGAGGTCAGCGACTCCGCGTCTAAAGGTTTTGGAACGTCGCACGTTTACTGTCTGTGCCTAGTGTGCTGTGCAAGTATCCCTTTTGGCGCGCTGACCCTGTAAGGCTTCGTTGACTCAGCGTGGGTACGGTGTGCGGAACGAAATCACGACCGCGGCACCGCAGACCTCGGGTGAGGCCTGCCTCGCAATGCAAGGGCAGGAGCTGACGGTAATCATGGCGCCAGCCTTGAGGGGCTGTGGGCAATCGGAATCCAGGGAAACAAAAAGGCCACTACATGCACCCGCGGTGAGGGGTCCCAGGCGGGTCTGGGCGTCGGGTTTGCTCGGCACGGCCGACTGGACAAGCGTTCGTGGGCTACAACTGCTAAACAGACACCTCCCTTTGAAAAACGCGCCACAGCGATTGGCTGTCGCTTGCTGTGCGAACATACAATTGTTCGCCGGAAATGCACCCGGCGCAGACATGCGCGACCTGTTGCCCTCAGCGTGATAGGTAGCTTTTGTTGCAAACATTCTGCCTGGTCTGGTCCCGCCTGTTGCCACGATGCCCCCATCCGACTGGCGCACGCGGAAGGACCCCATACGTTATGTGCTCTTCGGGATCTGTGTCAGGTAGTCATGACGATGCCGTAGTTGTAGGTGCTGCTCCCTTGCTCCTCGTGGCCCCGCCCGCAACATCCCCAACCGCCCGTGCACATCGCCGTCTCCTAACTTCCCCAGCTGCGCATGGGTACATGGTTTGCCCCAAAAATAGGCCACCGTCGGTCATTATGCTGTTTTAGTTGGGGCTATGAGGGGTCTCGGGCACGCTAACCTCCGTGCCCTCACCCAACGGGCCGGACTTCGGGCCCACCCTTCCCCACCCCACCACCACGTCGGACGCCTCTCACGCTCCTGCCGGACGCGCCCCAGCTTCCCCACCTCCATCCCCAAGCCGCAATTCTTACGTCGCCCCAGCAACTGCGTGCTCCCTTCAGCCCTGGGCCCCCTTCCCGCCATCCGCCGCAGCGCGCTGGTGTGGTGGCTCAACTTCTCCGGCCCCAGCAACGACCTCGTCCGCGACATCAACCCCCGCGGCACGCTGTACCCCGACCCCGACCACCTGCACATCGTGGTCACGGGCGGAGCGGGTGAGCGCATGGACTCTGCTGCTGCTGAGAATGGGAATGCTGCTGCTGTTGCCCAGGAACAAGCGCCCCCGTGTCGAATCTCGCTCCTCCAGCAAAAGCCACGACGCCTCTCTCTCTAAGCCCCAGCCGCAGCTGCCGCCCGTAACCCACTCCAACACGCCCAAACGGAATCCCAACCGCCTTCCGCAGGCTTCATCGGCTCGCACGCGGCCATGGTGCTGGGGGAGGCAGGGCACGCGGGTGAGCCCCGGGCGAGGATGGGGCCACACGAGCCCTGGGCGGTGCCGGAGCCCTTTGGCCGCACCTGGGGCCCGCACCTGGGGCGAGGCTGCCCGTGGTCTGGCCCTGCGCCCACAGTGGGGGGGGACAGGGGGACGCAAGGGAAGGGGGTTTTGCAGAAGGACCCACGGGGGCGCAAGGGGATTGCGACCAAGGCTGCACCGGCAAGGCCGCCACGTGGGCCCCAGCCGCACCTGGGGCGCAGCCCCGTCAGTGCGTCTGCCGCTCGGGGTGTGGCACGCGCACATGCCCCGCTGGTGCTTGCACGGGGGCGCCCACCCCGCCCCCGCCCCTCCGTCCACACGCAACCCACAACACCCCTCTCCTCCCGCCCCACCCTCCAGTGACGGTGCTGGACAATCTGTCGCGGGGCAACGCGGGGGCGCTGCGGGCGCTGCGGGTGCGGCCTGGGGGCTGACAGGGCGGGGCGGGGGTGTTGTTATGCTGCGCGTGCGATGGAGGCCGACGAGTGAGGCCCTCGGAACCCGGCGGCTGGCGTCCGCCCGCTGCCCGTAGCCGAAAGAACCACCCCGCGAGCACCGGCCCGGCCCGGCCCCAGCCCCGGCCGGCCGCGGTCCTGGCTGCCTAAACCGTGGGCGGCCGGCCACCCATCCAGCGGTGCAACTACTCCCTCCTGCTGCCGCCGCGTCCTTCCCTCCCTCCCCGGCAGGACATGCTGCCGACCAGGCGCTTCCGGTGGGCGCCTGCGCCCTGCTGCAGTTCATGTGCTGCCCTGGGGGCTGCGAGCTGGGCCGGAGCGGCCCTGGTGCTGCCCGGAGGGCTGCCCTGGTGCTGCCCGGAGGGCTGGACCTGAGCTGCCCCGCCCTTGTGCCCTCCGCACGTGCCACAGCATCGCCCCTCCGGCCCGGACCTGCCCGGCGGGGCGTGCCCCTCCCCTGCCCACCTGCCGCCCCTTCCCGCCCTCGCGCTGCAGTGGCGCTGCAGCGGTGCTGTGGTCATGTGGTGGCTGTTGCCCAACAACCCGCCTGGTGCTGACCGCACCCTGCCCGTCCCGCCCGTCCCCTCTCATCCCCCATCCCCCATCCTCCCGTCGCCGCCAGCTTCCTGCGCGTGGACCTGGGCGACCGGCCCGCGCTGTGCTCGGCGCTGGCGGCCATGAGGCCCGCGCCCGACCTAGTCATGCACTTTGCGGCGGTGGCGTACGTGGGTGAGGGAGGGCGGCAGGGGCCCGGCGGGCGGGAGATGCAGGAGGGTGCAGCAGGGCGGCGTCGCGTGTGCTGCGTCGCGCAGGCCTGCTTGCTGCCGCCCTGGTCGCGGCCCCCCCTGAGCACGGAGGAGGCAGCCGGGGGTCGGGGGCGTGTGCCGTGGATTGGATGGGCGGGGGCAAGGCGGCAGGCGCTGCCGCCGTGCACCTGGCTGCTGCTGCCCTCCGCCGCCCTAGACGCAGCACCACCCTCTTACCCCGCTGTCCCGGTCCGCGCCACCCCCGCCGCCCTCCTCCTCCCGTCCCTGTCCTCCCCCCAACACACTCCCCCCCCCACTCCCCCGCCCCCAGGCGAGTCCATGGCCGATCCGCTGCAATACTACAAGAACGTGACGGTCAACACCATCAACCTGCTGGACTGTATGCAGAGCGCGGGCGTGACGCAGGTGGGAGGCGGGGCCGGGGAGGGGGTTTGGCGGGGAGGGGTTGGGGGGTGGAGTGGGGGCGCTGGGTAACAGGGAGGGGAGGGGAGAAAAGGGGAGCAGAGGAGCGGGGCCGAGGCGGGGCACTCGGGAGCATGGCTCGGTGGGACTGCGGCCGCAGCTCAGCGGCTCGTGCTGCACCCCTTCCTGGTCCGCGCCAGCCAATGCTGCCCCCTGTCTCACCACCTCGCCCGCTTGCCCCCTCCCTGCGGCCGCAGCTGGTATACTCGAGCACGTGTGCGGTGTACGGCGTGAGTACGGCACTGCGTGGGCGCTCCCAGGGGGGACCGCCATGCGTGGGGGGAAAGGAATGATGCTCGGCCGGCGCAGGGCGCCTGTTCGTGCCGCGGGTCCCCTCTGCGCGCCAGTACTTGACCCCTCCCCTTTCCTCTTCTCCCCAACCCCATGCCGCCCCCCTGACCCTGCGCCCGCAGAACCCCGAGTCGCTGCCCGTCACCGAGGCCACCCCTCCGCTGCCCATCAACCCCTACGGCCAGTCCAAGCTTATGGCAGAGGAGGTGCGGTATGCCCCCGGTTGGGGGTGGGGGGCCAGGGACGAGGCGGGGCCCGGGGGCAGGTGTTGCCCCCGAGGGCAGGTGGGGCAGATGCGCCCGAACTTGATGCGCCCAGGGGCCACGTTGCGCCGTCGCCCTGCTTCAGGGATGGGCCTTATGCAACCCCGCACCCTGGCACCACACCCGGGGGC